>DWJZ01005824.1:0-13662 GCA_018249125.1 Asbolis capucinus
ATAACATTCGAAATTCAAAAAGTTTCGATTAGCTAGAAGTGCTAAACTTGTAGTGTGCCCCGTGTGTCTTTACTACATACATATAATAACCTCAAAGTGTATTTTTCTATAGATTGAATAATTGTCAATATTGTGATGCCCCTCTCTAATATGCGATCTGAATTATTGCGTTAGGGGAAGAATGTTTGTATGGGATTTTTCTTAAATATCAACCGATTTGCTTGAAATTTGTAACAAACGTTCCTTAGCTTATATTATATATATTAACGAAATATACGTTTCTTAGTTTAATTTTTGTGTTATTTTCAATTGAGTAGAAAATAAGAAAAAAAATGGTGACTATTTTCGATACAACCTTCTGGATGATATCTACGTGTACGTGTACGTTTACCTTGAAATTAAAATGAACATTCCTTCGATATAAATTTAACATTTCTTGAATTTTATCCTTTGAAGATAGAAAAGGGGGATTCAAGTTTGTACTACAACAAAATACTTCTTAATATAGTGATTACTTTTGGAATGTATTAAAATCTTGATAAATACTTAACATTTAGGATACTTTTTATCCCAATATATACCGGGGTTCCCTTGGGATACGGGATGAAAGTTTGCATGAGATTTATTGGTCCACTGATAATAATAAAACAATTTTTGTGGGTAAGGGAGGCTGCGGGTCCTGTTACTGTGTTAGTGTAACTACATATAAAATGATGCAATATACATACATATGTATACACGAGTTAGCGACACGCTCATACTCCAGTTATAATGTCTCCTAATGATTACTTGAATGAAGAAAGTTAATTCGTCCGACGTTCGTATTTGTCCTCGCAACGGGAACGAGGCACACGTGGAACTGAATACCATTCATTATTGAAATTGTTAGTATATTTGCAAATAGTCAATTAGTCTGTCTCGAGCAGAATACGGCCAATTTTATTGAAATTTGTTATTCATATGTCCCCTTTTATTAATATCTTACACGTGGCTTTCTGTTTGGTATACATATATACTCGGTACAAACTCGGTGCAAACTTGACAAGGTTGTGTGGTAAAAATTGCAGATCGAATTCCATATCATATTTCAACCTATTGTCATAACTGAAAAAGCCTACATTATTTACATGTTAGTGTCAATCCCCTTCGCCTTACCAGACTTCACCTTAGAGAATTTAATGGGGGACCGTCAGTAATCATTTTTTCCCGATGTTCATTGAAGCGAGTGACAATTTCTAACCCACGTGACTCTTTATAAATGAGAGCTACAAACATGATTCACACTCGGCTCCTCCTGGTGCACGGACCGTCGTTATAACCGCCACGCTCATAAGTTTCAAAGTTTTTCCAGCTTGGTATATCAACGTAGACGTAATGACATTAAACTTATATGACATTAAAGTAATGTTGTTCGTAAATCAACGAGGGCCGAGGTAGGTGAAGGAGACAGAGCGGTACAATGGCGCCGGACCCAGCTCGTTACATTTAAAAAACTGTGTCATTAATAATGATGAAATAAAGAAACGACCGGCTCGCCTCCCGCGCGACCGCTTTATGACGCTTCATTCTACTACCGAGAAGATAACATGTTACTACCATGTATCATTCCGTTATCCTGTTTTTAAAAGTGTGAGCAATATAATACAGGTGGTGCTCAGCCGCAGGCAGGACTCGCTCTACCATTTGTTACCGCCATACATATGTAAAGTCAAGTAATTTATTCCAAGTAGGTACTTACAATAGCCTTACGAACGGAAATATGCCATGATAGTGAGGGGAAGGAACAGCGAAAGAAACTTCTCAGCACATCTTTTCGATAATACATAATATAATAATACTAAATTATTACAAAGAACAAACTTGGATGGAACCGGCTGCGGCTGTATATTATTTCCAAGCATCCTTGTCATTAATATATTCATTGATATTATCATACCGCTTTTCTATGAGTCCAAACAAAAGATCGCTGCACCTTACGTGAAAGGTGCACCCTACGAACAACGTGAGGATGTAACCAAACGGTGCATGTTTCGAGTTTGTCGACTATTAAAATCCTTGTGATTTGTAAGCATATGTTTCTTTGAATAAAGATCAGATTACTATAAATAAACTGTGAAGGTACTGTTAATACTTTTACTTCCTTAATTTTTTCACTAAGTGATTCCCGGAATTTTAATTTATAAATTGACCTGATGGCTCTCTTCCGTAATACAAATATTGCTTCAATATCTGCTGAATTACCACAAACTAAAGTACTGTAGGACATGATACTATGAAAGTAGGCAAAATAAACAAGCTTTGCCGTTTTAACATCCTTAAACTGCCTTATTTTTCTTATAGCATAAATAGCTTTATTCAGTTTAGCAGAAAGCGTCGCTATGTGGGTTTCCCATTGAAGCTTATAGTCTAAGGTTATTCCCAAAAATACTGTGGACCATTCTAAGATTAAGATTTCATTATACAATGTTATTACTTTATTACCGCATTTAAAAGTAAGTTATTAAGAGTAAACCAAAGGCTAGAGTACTGATTACATCGTTAAAAATTCATTTTTCCTATTTGTTTTAAATATAAGTAAAGTATCAGCAAACAGTATAGTATCGGCATAATTATTAACATGGAATGGCAGGTCGTTAATATACATATATTAAAAAAGGAAAGGTCCTAAAATGTAACTACACACCGGGACACCGATCATTCCTGGTGATGCCGATGATTGGACTCCGTTTATACAGACACTATGAACTCTGCCATTTAGATAAGATGATCATAATTTAAGTGCCCTATTTTTAATAACATAATAACTCAGTTTAAGAAGTAGTGTTTCGTGTTCTAAACAAACAAACGCTCTTGAGAAATCACAAAATATACCTATAGCATTTTGTGATGCTTCCCAAGCCTCATATATGTATATGCTTTAAAAGCCTAGCATCTGCATAAGCGGTAATTTTGCTTCCATTAATAAATAATTCATAATCATAGCCACGGGATCTTGTGGTATTAGTTTTGCTACTAAATTCATCCCAAGTAGCTTTAATTTTAATGTCAGGTTTAATTATTTTGGAATAATTCTTCACGTGTTCAGTGAAAGCCGCACTGGAATTATATTGTTTTTCATCATAAAGTTCACATAACTTGTTTCTACTAATAAAAATTGCCGTGGTAGCCCTGTAGCTGAATTCACTTTGTTTATTTTTGTCTACAGACTTAAATTTAAATACTCTATTAAATTCTTTATTGATCTTATCAAAAGCGACGTTATAATGATTGACTGGATTATCTTTAACAATGATTCCTTTACAGATTACTGATGAGAAAAGCAATAAACATAATATTTAGGTTATAACATGTGGTTTTTTTTAAGTTATGCAAATTTTTTAGTGTGACGTACGTACGTAGATACGTATCTAATGTGGAATATTGCAGAACGAAGAAAATACTAGAACTGGCTTTCAAGCACCAGTCGAGACATCTCGAGTTGTTGTGTTTTAATTTGTTGACTACGACCTCATCGGGCTCTGGCTAAACGGCGATGTAGTTTTGGACCGAACACAAACATGTTAATGAATACTCACTCTGACTAGTAAAACCCCAGCCCACTGCGTTAGCCTGGACGTTCACGAAGCTGCTGGAACCAGTAGGCAAGTTGATGCGATTGATGGCAGCTGAGACAAAGAAGCGATTGGCTTCATTAACATTAATAGATATTAGCCAAGTTTTAAACATTTAAATTACTGTTACTAATAATTTATCTAGAATATACAGTAATACATATTTACCAAACATGCGAAGTCAATGATAAGTTATGCAACTTTAACTCGTGTGCTTAATGCACCAATTAACTTAAGATGCCTTGCTATGTGTGACATACCAAGTACAACTTCCAAATCCCTTAATAATTTATTTGAATCGCGGCTCCTAATTATAATCCAATCAGACAAAACGGCGCGCAGAGCACTACACATTTTTGTCGCGATATTGGAATATTGCGGTTTTGGAATATTGGATTAAGATTAACTCCAAGGGCATTCTTATTTTAAAAAGATGTGGCATTAAGGAATGAACCTTAAATATGCTGACTTCAGTCGCAGCAGGTAAAAGCTAACAAATATTAGCGAACATACTAGTGAAGGCGACATGACTGATGGTAATCATGGCAATATCGTTGTGGAGCGTCTGCGGATTGTACGAAGCGTGTGGGACGACCCGGTTGGTGTTGATGCGCGTGCCGCCAGTGAAGAGCCGCAGCGAGCCCAGCACCACCGTGAACTGACGCGCGTTCGTTCGGCCGTCCGTCCAACAATGGGCGGCCGTCAGGCATCGCGTGTTAGAGATCAGAGTGGCGCCGCACGATGACTGGCGCCCGGCGGCCGTAAGAATCACCAGACCCGCCTGAAACAATTCACAAATATAATAGTTTTACGACAGTGGCTTGGGGATAGTAATGAAATAAGGCTGGTTTGTGTAGATGGTCTCTTTATTTAAAAAAAAACTTACTTCAGGATAATCACAGGCACCAATGTCTCTGCACTAATTTTGCCACACTCGCGCACTGTACTAGCGACACAACACTCGCGTCACTGCACTAACGGCACTGTCCTCACGTCAGTATACTCGCGACACCGTACACTAATAGCACTAATCTAACTTATCTTTTCTTCTCTCTTCTTTCCGGATTCGTTTCCGAAACTGAACTGCCCGTACCCCTAATTTCGAAGGAACATTCCAAATTCAAACATTTTTCGAATTTCTTCTATCCTACTCACACTTTTGCTTTCCTGTACTTTCCAGAATTATCTAGAAATTCTATTATTAAATTTCTTCTATACCACTCAAAGATTTTCTATCTGGTTCTTTCAGTTCTATTTCGTCCAGATTAATCTAGAAATTTCCATTCTCCGACCATTTCCCACAGAGCCACGTAGCTCTGACAGCTTGTGTCGAAATTTGTTAACAGTTGAATCTACGCGACAATAGCGATTTTTTATCGCCTACGGCTTCGTCCGCGTCACTGAAAATAGTTGTCGCCCTGCAACTAATTACTAATATTACTAATTAAAATCGTTTCCATGAATATCAGAATCTTCAACGATTTTATTCTTCATCCCTCAGTTGACCTCCTTCATTCTCAATAATCAACCCAATAAGTCTAGAACATAAAAGTGACCAAAAAATATTTTGTCGATCTGGCCGCGAGCCAACCTCTCAGCATAGCTACTTGTATGCTACTGGCTGATTTAACAAAGAGGGTGATGACTAACCTGACGTCTTGTCGAAGGGTTATCGATCTAGGTAATAAGATTTACAATGTACTTACCATGAAAGGATACTGTCCGAGGCGGGTGACCTCCGAGCCGCCAACGATCCTGGCGCCGTCGAAGTCCGCAGCCTCCTCGCTGGCCTTGATCCGCGCGGCGGTCTCGTAGCCCACCTCCTCGTGGTAGTTGTAGCCGTGCAGCGGGGGGAAGAGGCTCTCCAGCGTGGCGGGGGGCGCAGCCAGCGCCGCCGCCAGGAGCGAGCATACCACTAGCGACACTCTCATCTCGACGATGTAATGGAGCACGGACTGACACCCAATTGCTTATAATATATTTATTATCGCATCATATCATTTATTTTATCATCATTATGAAAAAAAGCATGATTTCGCTTTTATCTTTTTGTATATCGTTATTTCATATTATAATTATGGTTTATCGATTATTTTAATTATAATTAATGCGTGCTAATGCGAAAATTATTGTAATAAATTTGTTGTACCGAATTTTTGACTGCATTTATTGAGTTGTGCCTTATTTTAATAAAAAGCTTTAAAAAACAATTTTAAAGGACATAAAAATTATTGTATTATATATTAGGACATAAAAATTATGTATATATATATATACATATATATTATACATATAATATATTTGCAAAAAATCTTAAAATTATTATTACATACTATAGATATGTTATAATATGTCAAGTTGTAATAAAAAGTGAGCCGTCATGGGACGCCTGGCTCAATATTGTAGTCAGAAACTAAAATATCTGATCCCATGCTTCCTAATCACTATCGTTCGATTTCTAATCTCCCATTCCTTTCTAAAGCTTTGGAAGCGTGTGTACATAAGCAAGTCGCCTCTCATATTTCAAAATATAAGCCTACTAAGTGTCCATAAGGGTTTCACCCTGGGTTTAGTACTACAACAGCTTTGGTCAAAGTTACCGATGACATACGACAGGGTATGGACAAACGGAAACTCTCAGTCGTGGTGCTTGTCGATTTCTCATATGCTTTTACCACACTTGATCACGATATCCTACTTGGCATTCTTTCTCATCTCCGATTTACTCCCAGTCTCGTCATTGGTTTTCTTCATATCCTCGTGGCCGCCAACAGGCAATTCATTTTCAGCAAACGACATCTAAATGGGCTGAACTGAATGCTGGCGTGCCACAAGTCGGTATATTACCTCCATTAATTTTTCTTTGTTCTCAATCAATTCAATCACATCTACATTCGACTATTCATATCATCTGTATGCCGACGACTTTCAGATACTCAAGCTGATGCAGATAACATCACATTACATAACTGGTTTTTGCGCTATGGGATTCCAGTGAACCCAAAAAAATGTCAAGCTGTAATTGTAGGCAGCTCCAGGCTACTAGCAGGAATTGGCCATACCGGCAATCTGTTTCATCAACACATATATTATGCACGATATGGCATCGTTAGAAAATCTAGGACTTCATATAAATAGTTCGCTGAGCTGGAGAGTTAAGGCGGTTGATACGTGCCGTAAAGTTAATGTTATTTGCGCTCCCTTTATCGCCTTAAGAATTTTCTGCCTATCAATACCAAACTAGCGCTTGTTAACGCTCTCATACTACCCATGATTGTTTACGGAGATGTTTGTTACCCAGACCTGACCGAAGTACTTCTGAACAAACTAGAACACCTTCTTAATAGCTGTATTCCTTTCATATTCGGTATTTGGAAATATGATCATATCTCCTCGTTTCGCCGTCAGCTTAAATGGCTCACGATTCGTCAGAGGCGCAATTCTAGGATTCTCCTAACATTGTTTAATGATCTAAATTCTCCGCAGCATTTAAGGGATAACTTCCAATTACACCCTGACTCATGGTAGAATGCTTCGGTCGTGTTACAATCTTAGAATCAATATTCCACCGCACCTAGCGGTTTCTTTCATTACTCATTTACTGTTCAGGCAACACTACTCTGAAACACCTTGCCCCCCGAACTGAAACAGCTACCCAGCAAGTTCTCCTTTAAAAACGGCTACGAGAGCATTTCCTAAACTCAGACTGATCGCATATTATTTTATATACGATTGTACGAAACACTATATAACATATTTGTATAAATATATTTATTTATATATATTTTTATATGTATACATATGTATCTATTTATTTATATATTTAATTAATATGTTTATAGTTTTAGATATTGCCTTATTATGTAGATACTGTAGATATATTTAAATCAATACAAATTTCTATTAAGGTAATTAAGCACCCACCACATCCACCCAGCGTTGACTGGTGGACGATGCCATTAGGCATTAATTTATGCCCTTTATTTTCTGTTTATAAAAGGTGGCATAAGTATAAAAAAAACTGAAGAATCTTAGTTAATTATTGCAATATTATGACTATAGATATTCAAATATAATTTTATAATATTCACGACCTTCATCAGTTACATTTGCTGTAACACCTTCCTCTAAGCAATCATACTACGAGCGCTAACGCCGGTCCTGAAAGTATCGCAGTTATGTTATGTTCTAGCCGTCCTCGGGACCAAGGAGAAGGCTGTGTTCATTAATAGGCAATAGGCACCGGGTTGCACCGATACCTACAGGCTGATGATGAATATGTAATGTTAGACGATAGCCAGGCCGGCGGCCGTCATTTATTTTATTACATATATTCGTCGCTAGTAATTTATTTTACTGCCGGTATGTAATTTTTAGTATTTTTCGTATTCATTCGCAATTGCTAATTTTTTCTGGTGTAGCGACAGAAAAACAACGGTGCATATACGGAGTATACGGAGTGAGTGTAAGCGCGTGAGAAGTTAAACTTCTTTGGCATCCTCAAACATTTTATAATAAATCAGATAATTGAATTTAAATTTATTACTATTTTAAATATTTATCATTTTCTTAATGAAATATTCACTTTTTTATTTTAGTCAAAGATTTTTTATTCAATTTGTTTATTTACTATAGAAATATTTATAATTTTCTAAATTTAATATTAAGTAATTCCTGATAAATGAAAATTATGTAGATTAATAATATTTATTATGATAAATAATAATATTTTAATTAATATCAATAAATAATACGTACGGAAGTCCCTCAGTTATATTGGAACACATTTTTTTTCATTACTGACGTTAAGTTCTAATACAAAATAACGCCAACGACACAACGCGGAGAACGTTGTTTACCAAACCATATTGCCGTTGCATATTGACTAAGGAGACGGTTCGCCGGCTTGACACTTGATGCTACTGTTCGGACTCTGAATCACGGGAACAAATGTTCTGCGGAGAATACGTAAGTAAGAAGGCATTCGTTTTATATAAAAGAATTAGCACACATTTTGTCTCCTTTTTACATCGTCACCTAGTAATACCCTAGTTCAAGAAACCCACCGCACCTCCATAATTTCTTTCATGGTCTTTCGGATCCGGATTTTTGGGAACATACTTGTAGACAGTGGATCGTTGTCGCAACACACGAGTGAAGTGACCGAGGCATGCGTGTCCAAGTGCAATAATGTGGCAAAAGCCTATTCACTGTCGACTTGAAGAGATGTACATGGTCATCGAACGGTCGACCGACGGTGACCCGTTACCGTCTGTTTGATATTCGGTTGTTTCCATAACAAATACGATACGTGTACACAAGAACAAGCGGTGCTAGCCTGGTGGTTAACCTACTTAGGTGGTGACCCCCTACTAGGGGGTCCAGGTTCGGCGCACATATCTAACTTTTCGGAGTTATGTGCGTTTTAAGCATTTAAATATCACTCGCTATAACGGTGAAGGAAAACGTCTTGAGGAAACCTGCATGCTAGGGTGTTTGCAAAACTCAAAGGTGTGTGAAGCACTTAGTCAGCGTCGTGGACTATGGCCTTAACCTTCTGATACAGAGAAGAGACCCGTGCTCGACAGTGGGCCGTGCTGGTTTGATAAGAAGCAGCGCACAAGATGGACGGACACCGAACTTCCTGCCATAATTGATTGATTGAAGTGATCACATTAAAGCCGCGCGTTTTTTTTAAATAAATAATAATGAGTACACCAAATAAATTTAGATTAGATTATAAAGTTATCTCTAATAAAATCCACTTCACCATTCCTCGCCGCTTCCAGATAAATGTACTTTGATTTATTTATTTTTAACATTATTGAATGCCAATCAGCACTTGATGAGCGTAGCAGAGGACTAGGGCGTGCAACCCTCACACTGTGAGAGGAGACCCGGACCTTGTGTATATTATGGAAAATCTTGTTCGTTTCTGTGGACGCTACATAAAAACAATTTAATGTAATAAAATCCCATCCTACCTTTACCGTTCAGTTTGCTGTAGCCAATACGTAAACCACACATCTCCATGTCCGACATGTCCAACTTAAGTGACCTACCTTCAGATTTCCTGGACACTTTCATACGTCATATTAAAATGCTGCGATTCATTGGTTTACAAATATTTTATGACACAAATACTTCTTTAATCCAAAAATATAGTAGGATTTGTATTTTTAACGTGTTCTATATTCCGATGGTGGTGGGTCAGGTGTTGTACATCGTGCTGGGGAGGCGCACGGGCGCCACCTTCCTGGACATCGCCACCGCGGTGCCCACGACCCTGATGGCTCTACAAGGTACGGCACCGGGTCCACGCCACCACCACCACCGATAATAAACCAGAGTAAGAAGACGACAGAGTAAGAGGAAGCTATGTATTTTCTAAATTCAAAGTCATTTCAAAAACAAATCATTTATTTCATGTAGATATTTTTGTATAATTATTATCGTCTATTTTTAGAATACACCAACGTTTCGGGAACGTGTCATTATACAGAGAAGAAGATACGGCGAAAGAACCTTTTCAGCACATCTTTTCAAATATACATACATTAATTATATTTATTAATAGAAATAGGCATCGTGAATAACTTTGTAATGTATTAGCATTACTTACTGTACACTTTCAATATAACTTAAAGAAGATAACTGTGTTGATAGTTGAAGTATTAATGAGACGTGTTGAGGGAGCCGACCGCGGCGACAGACGCAATCCAAAGCAACACAAATATGTATGAATTACATTAAAATACTCTACTGTCATAATAGTAATACAATAATTATTATATAACACACAAATTCAGGGTTTTTCATAAGCAAAAGACAAAGACCTATTTGTTTTAAAATAATTGTCTCTTTTTTGGGAAATCAATATGAATCCTTTTTTATTACACTTACATGAATTTATACAAGAACATTATTATTAAATTGCATCTAATTATATATAATTACATTATTATATTAATTTTATTATAATTCAATTACACAACACGTTACAAATTACATTAATTAAAATAACAAATTGACTGTGAGAAATACAATGAGAGGACATGTAAAATGAAATGAATACCGTTATTATACATACATAAGGTTGAACACCGTCGTCTACTTGCGTAATAGTTGACACGACGACGCTCTAAACAATAGATGGGTCCTTACCCGTGATCTGAAACGATATGACGTCAACCAGTTGATACAGAAGCGTGGCGATGTCCTGCGAATGGTGCAATCGATCCTCGTAGCTTGCCATCTTCTTAGCCAGCTTACAACTATGCACAGTATGCACAAGGGCCACAAGAATCTTTTCTGCACGCTCTCTAAGCGTTCGTTGTACTCGTCGTAATGAGGGTTCCACCCGATATTGCCATATTCTAAACTACCACGCACGAGAGCTGAGTAGAATGCTATTTTGGTGGATGGTTCTTTAAATTGCCTGAAATTACGTAAGACAAAGCTAATAGACTCGAAACCTTTTTTACTACACTATCTTTATATAAATATATAATATATAAATGGAATCGTAACTTGCTGTTACTTGTAAATATGATCAACTTCACACAGTGGAAAATCGTCAACATAATAAGGTCTAGACACTGTGTTCAGTTTTCTAGAAAAGCGTAGCACATGGCATTTGTCAGAATTTAAAATGGTACCATTTGGTTTGCACCACCAGACAACATTATTCAGATCTCCCTGTAACAACAGACCATCTTCGTATTAGTGTAATAGTGTTTAGTTAACACAATATGTCTATTTTGTTATTGGTTAATATAAATTTTAAACTTTAATTTAGGATATTTAAAGAATAATGCTGTAGGTTTAAGATGTAATGTTGTACTTTGAGTCGCTTTCAAATGCCATCTCCATTCAATTCAAATGCTTATTTTCTCAGGTAATATTTAAACTTGTTTTAAACACCATTTAATATTAACTTAAATTAGCCATCTCGTATATAGTTAAAAAATTACATCAATCATAACAAATATATTGTATTAGTTTATTGAGTGCCGCATGAATCCTTTACGTGACATTATTACTAAAACCGGAATCAGAAAATAACTTTTAAATTATATTTCTGTTGATAGTTAACAGTAGCAATGAGGTAATTAATGATATTAATATTAAAAAACGTAGTGATGAATTATAATTGGAGTTGTAATTATAATCAGAATTGGAATTAAAATGAATAAGGATTGTCACGCATTCTATTCAATTGGTAAAATGTATCGCTCAAGTTTGACCTTGAAGCAGTGTCCGCCATTTTAGACTTGCAGCTGCACACGGCAGAGACAACAAGACATCTTCATGAACTTGTCGAAAAAAAATATCGTAGCTACTCATGAAAGTATCGAATTAAGGGTTTGATTGAGTATCTCGAGTAACTAAGTACTTTAAATACCTGGAGGTATCGATACCTTAATAATTAATACCATATCAATACTTTTGTCTTGCACAAAAATTGTATTTAAAAAGCTATTGTATTACGATTTTCCTTAAATTGATTTTTGTTTTTAAATCATAGTTTTACCATTCGAAGATTATTCGGTAACCTAGTTAGCACCTATAGATTTCTATCGATATATTTTATCAATACAATACTACATTAGTGTGCGTGGAGTCGGCGCTATCTTAGGCAGATATTTGGCGTCAGATCACGTGACCTTATCTCTTATCGTCTCTTAAATCAATGACCGGCCACAGCGTTGCTTTGCATGAATTTAGCTGCCTTGCTGCTGCAATAAAATGCTATAAATAAATGAGTAATGTATGTAAACACATGTACATGTATGTATGTCAAACTATTGCGGGCGGTTCTTGACTTAGGAGACTGAGGAGATCTACTGCGAACCCCAACACGCTGCTCCAGGGGTCAGGGGCCGATCCAGGCTGCTCCTCCGACATTGCTGACGCTCAAGAAATGTTTTCCACTAGCGTTCACCCATAAGATGAAGAGCTATGAATGTTTCATATAGGTACATACGAGTATGTACATAAAATAGTAGTGACAAGGTGTTCGGTGAATGACCGAAATCTAGGCAGGATCTTATCTTAATTTCAGACGCAGTCAAAATGATTGTCGTGTTTTGTAGTCGGGACAAAATCCGACGTGTTATTGTGGAAATTGCGGAAATATGGCCGTCTCAAATAGTACAATCAGAAATAAAGGATAAAATCTTCAGAAAATGGATTCGTTACTTAAGAATCATAGATAAGTGTAAATTTTATTTGCTTATTTCATTATTACCTTAAGAATCCTATATAAATGCATTCTATGCCATGTATCATTTTAATAATATTCGATAATATTATTTCAAATCTGTTGGAACACCTGTGTACATGGCACATTCCACCATTGCCTATGTAGATTTTTATATTGTAGAATTGACAGATAGAAAGAATATGGATTAGATTAGTAACAATTACTTCTATAAAATGTTTTCGAAACCGTAATAGTTAAAAAAATACGAGCATAAGCAGTAACTACTTGAATATAATTTGGATTGTGAATGATGAATAAAGTGAAGTTCGTCCACTGCGTCCTCAGCGATCGACAGTATGGATTTCGCCGAAATCGATCGACTGGAGACCTTCTAGCGATGCCAGCCACATATGAGGCGAGGCCCTCGAGAAGAACGGAGAGGCTCTCGGCGTTTCTCTCGACGTCTCGAAGGCCTTCGATAGAGTCTTGCACGCGAGCCTCTTAAGCAAGCTTCCGGCTTACGGTATATCTCCTGGTCTAGTCCGCTGGGTAGGGGACTTCCTGAGAGGTCGGTTTCTCCATGTAGTCGTTGATGGCTGTTCATCACAATCGACGGCTATAAACGCTGGAGTACCTCAGGGGTCCGTTCTCTCCACAACCCTGTTTCTGCTGCACATCAATGATCTGCTTAGGCCCGGTATCCTTGGGTACGCAGATGACAGCACAGTGGTGGAGAGATACCTACCTGAAGCTCGAGCCAGTAAAGATATAATACAATCCGAAAGAGAGGCCATGGTGGCGCGCATGAATCTCGCACTTCGGGCAGTGTCCGAATGGGGCGATGCC
>DWJZ01005825.1:0-13660 GCA_018249125.1 Asbolis capucinus
CTTTTTTTTCTCCCTGAACATGTAATTTTGCAGTAATTTATAGGGTGCCTAATACTTTTGGCCAAGGCTGTATATTATCTGAGGTCCGTGACAAATTCATTATAATTCATTCATTATATTAATTCATGGGGCCCTTAGAAAAATCGTCGCATTGTAATTTATTGTTTATTAAAATCATTGAGATGATATCCCAACAGTAACCATAATATTCGTGAACATATAACTAATATAAGTTGGCTTACAGGAACTGGGGTTTGTTATGAGACAATTGCGGAGTTTCACAAACATAAAGCGCTCAAGGTGCTGTATGACGCACTGTTAAGGAGCCATCTGGAATACAATGCAGTCGTATGGTCTCCTCATGAAGCTAAATATGTGACCATGTTAGGGCGTGTGCAGAACAAATTCATGAGGTACCTGTACATGAAAGTATACGGTGTGTATCCATTTTATCCCTTGATGTAGCCTACGCTATTTGTACTGGGAATGGTTGGTACAACGAGCTAAGGGTGCGGCAGGAATTCGCGCTGGTCTAGTATGTGGTAGGATTTATGCGTGACACAGCAGATAACCCAAGATTGTTGGGTGCTCTTGCCCTTAGCGTTCCGGAGCGCTATATATGGGGACTACGACGTACTCCCCTGCTGGCGTTACCTATGTCTAGGACAAATGTGCTGGCCAAGGCGCCTCTTACTAGAGCATTTGGTATCATTAACCAGGCTCACGACAGGTAATAGGCAATAAATAAATATTGTGTTCGTTTTAGTTAACGTTAAGTTAATTTAGAGTTTATGATATAATAATAGTTTAATTTCAATAAGATATTCTCTGTATAATGGTCTTAAAACGTACCTTTTATTGATTTTAAGTACTTATATTAATTTAAATTTTGTATTAAGTTTTGGTAAAAATGTTGGAGACCTCTGTGCTTGCAGCCTGTCGGGCCAGGGCCGGGGCCTGGAGCCCACGGCATTTTATTAGTCTTGCCACTCTATAGTTACGCCACTGCAAGATTGGCGGATGGGTTAGTGGCAAAACAGGGTTCGGCAGCTTAACGTGCGCTCCGAAGCACGCAAGAAACTTTCGATAACAGTCATCTACAATCCAATTAAAGGTACTTTTATACAGCTCTCAAAATACATAACGTTACTCAGCATCAGCATGTATGGTCAAGCTACTTTAGATATTATATGCATTACTAATATTTATAAAAATCCTTATTCAATTAAAAACAACAATTTAGCTATTTTAATTGCAGTAAACTGATTCTTGTATGGAAATTCAAGTATATATGTATTTATAACAATCGCTCTTGCCAATTCGCTAACAGATGCTCTTGATCAATAAAAAAAAAATATTTAATTATATTTGTACAAAGCTTGGACCAACAAGATTTCTCAGTTCTGCTTAGTATTATAGTAAAAAAAATATATTGTATTGTAGATTTTTTATAATTATCGTGCATCTAGTTTTATTTTTGCTTACACTTACACACCACAATTATAGGATGAATTAATTTTAAAGATCTGGAGTAACTGATGTTGAAACACGCTATGGGGTCAAACCAATTTGATATAAAAATTGTCTTAACTGTCACTTTAAACTTGACAATGAAACTTCTGGTGTATCTATCTAAAGTTGATACATTATAATAACATTGCAGATCTGCATCATGCATCTGCCCTACTTTATAATTATGTAGTAAAATTGGGCACTAAGTTCTTATATTCGTATCAAACGATTGGAAAATATAATTAAATGCAAAAGTAACACGTAACCTCTACCCTTCGAATGAAACGAACATTGTAATCAGCTGTTTATGATATTTACAGCTTGCATATCAACACAAATTATTATGTTACGAACCGCAATAATATTTAATGTCTTATTAAATGTCATACTTATTATTATATATTAATATCTGATAAGCATTGTATAATTTATGTAACAATTTTCATATTTTGTTTATGATATGCTGCAGATTAAAATAATATTTGTTATTCATATTTTGCAGGTACGTATACAATTTATGTAAAATGAAATGAATTTATTGATAACAAAGCAAGTCTGCATTTTCAATTGTTAATCCATTTTTACACCTACATTAATAACATATTTTAAATTAAAGAAATAGATATATCTGCAGAAATTTTTCATTACTTCAGATATAAATTCATTAAATGTCATTTATAGGTACATTTTAATAAATACAGCATAGCATAGGACACACAAAGCGGTTATCTAATCTTTTGCCTTGCTCCAATTCCATTTAGGCAGAAGCAACATGTCAACATTATATATTACATAATTACATATGTATATCAAATTGTACCGTCATTTTAACAATGCAAAGTTAACAATCAGATTTCAAAAGAAGTTACATCAAAAGCATTTCAAGTAGTATAATTGTTATAAGTTACTGGTCATTTGTAGAATATACTTTCATCAGCTTCTGTATGATAATATGTTCCCTAAGATAACAGTTCAAAGAATAAAATTGAAAGTTCTGAAGTTCTCTGACCGCTAAAATCTATAAATACTCTAAATCAATCTTTATCTCACTCCTAAAAATAGTGACCTCATATGCAGTTAACAAGAGGATAGGATAAACAGTTAACATAAGGAATAGAACAATAACATAGGACTCACCTTCCTTCGAACTGGTTTTGGCTTGTCAACAGCCGGAGGGTTGAGGCGGGGATCAGCTCGCGGAGAGAAGGTCTTGCTCGGCTTCGGAGACTCCGGAGCCGGCAGAGGCCCCGGCTGAGACCCCTTAAGCACCCCCGATAGCAACACACTGTTATTAGAGTCCATATTGTTCACACGAGTCAATATCTCCTGAACGCTTTTTAAATCGTCCACAGGCGCGCTTTTGTCTTTATCAAACAAACTATTATCTAAACTTGTAGTCCTGTCTATTGCACTCTTTATTATCGACATGTTGGGGATGTTTTCGTTGATGGGGCTGTCCAGTTTGAAAGAAGAGATGTTGCTGAAGATTCCCGAGAACAGCCCGCTGGAACTGAACCTGGTTGAGAAGGGTAGTGTGGTACTCTCGAGCACCGTAGGCCGTTCCCGTTCTTTCTCCGGTTCTTTTTCTGGTTCTTTTTCAGTTTCGTCTTGCACTATTGGGTCCGATGTGTTTTTCATTGGTTTCATAGGCCCCTCCGGTAGGGGTATGGTTTCGGGAGGCAGCACTGATGGAAGCGGATTCGGCTCTTGCGGCAACGGAATCGTCTCCGTCGCCGGCAAAGGTATCGTCTCCACTGGCGGCAACGGAATATTCTCTGGCGACACTAAGATCTTTCCGTCATCGTACGAACTATTCGCTTCCTCGTGAACGTCTCCGTTCATCTCCGAGCTGTCGTTTTCCGTTCGCAGCTGAATACTGATCCTATCGTTCACCATACTTAAGTCAAAGTTCAGGTTGACCTTCTTCCGTTTCTCCTTAGGCGGCTTCTTGTTCCGACTTTTGAGAAAAAGAATGTTTTCGGTATGAAACGAATGGATCTTCTTCTGAATGTCGTCCATTTCGTCGCGTTGAGGCGATGAGTTGCCGCTCGTGTCGGCCGAGTTCCCACTGTTCACCTTGTCGTTGGGGCTCTCGATCCCTTTGACTTCGTTGCTATTCTCGTTGGACTCTATTTTAGATTGAGCAACGACTGTCGTATCGATTTCCATAGGGACGACTTTATTGTAGCCGATTTCGTCGAGTTCGACATTGTTGTTGTTTATTGCTATGTCTTCTGGTTTTGTGAGATCAGGTGGGACCTCGTCTTCTGGTGTGGGGACCCCAATGATCCGCCTTATATGTTCCTTATCGTGTGGTTTAATGTTAAGGACATCAGGATCCATGTTGCACTGATCATCCGATCCTTGGCCGCTGTCAGATCGAGTTCGATCCCTGCTATACATATCCATTATATTTCTTTTATATTGTCGTGCAAGAGCCAACGCGTCTTCTTTCACTGGAGAGTCTTCAGACGTTAAAATTGGTGATGTATCTTCATGGCACTGTGGGATAAACATTTATTGAAATTGACTCAAAATTTTGAGAAAATGTACCTGGTACAAAATTGTATTATATAACTCAAAAATATTTTATACGACAGAGAAAGTTAAGTTGCAATAAACCAAAATTCCTTTATAACTTAAAGAAATAGGGTTATTTTACTGCGGATCCTAAAACACAAAACCAATGAATGTTTGTGAAAATCATTGGATCAATATCAACTTACCACCAGACTAACAGGTACAATAGTATTTGTTTCACACGAGAGGGATTCCCTTGCCAATCGTCTCTTCTTCAACGGCGTGACCATTTCATTAGGCGGAGATTCTGGAACAAATACATCTACATATACATTTAGCATTGCTATTCTTGTATCATTTCGGTCTGCTTACATGCAAAACCACATCTTACAAAAAATATTATATATTTAAAACAAAATTTTATACCTGATTTTGTATGTAAGCAGTCATGAGAATCTTGTGGGAACAAACCAATAGAGGGTGAATCACTTTCCTCGCTAATGGCCTGTCTCAACCATCGCTTCTTAGCGCTATGTTGGGGCATTATTGGAGTGACCACTTCTGGCACCTCCGGAACACTACTCCTTGTGATTCTCTTGGCTTTCTTTGGTGGCCTGTTCCTCTCTCTTCCTGGTGTTCGAGGTGGGGAGATGTGTAAGTCTTCCTCGTGATCTAAGTCCTGACCTCCACTCAAATCTCCTATTATCGTGGACGCCACTCGAACCAAGCTCTCTAAGGATGTTGCTGCAACTAGGGACGGTCTATAGGGTGAATGGTAAGGAGATGGTGTTCGTTCAGGCGAACGTCCCACCCATTCCGTTGCCATAGTTTTCTTGGTTTTAGGAAGTTTGAAGGCAGATTCTACGGAACCTACAGCTGCTTCTACTAACAAACATGCTGAACTCAATCCTAGATCCTGTGAACAAACAGAACAATTTACATATGAATACAAAAAATTGTACAGGGTTTACTTATTCATTTGACACCAAAGATTTTATAAAATTAAGAATATAACCTTTCTCAGAGGGTAAATTGGAGTGTGGGAAGAGGGTTTAAATTAAGTAAAGAATTTTCCATATACATTACCAGCTAATTTCACATACATACCTCGTTGATAGTGTCATGCTGTCTTTCTGGCTCTGACAGGGGAGGTTCGGGTCTAGACAACGGCATCGCAGGTGGGGACATCGGGGTAGCTTCATCCCCCGAAGTCACCATGTCACTGTCAGCAGAATTTAACCTCCGACGATTTGACTGCGATGTTGTTCTCGCACGGCCCTTACGTCTACAAAACAAGTATTATAGTTAAATTGTCGTTATGAAACAAGTATTATCATAAGATTGTCGTTATAAAATAGGTGTTTTAGTAAAATTGTCGTTAAAAAAATTAGTATTATAAAAAAATTGTCGGTATAAAACAAGTACTATCGTATAATAGTATCTCAAAGCCAAATACTTGTAAAATATTTATCTAGCTGATTGTACAAACCTCTTTCTCTTTTTGGAACTGCAATGTATATCTTCATCATCATCTTTATCAATGGAATTGGGGTGTGGATCAGATTCTCTGCGTTTCTGTCTCTCTTTTACTTCCATTTTACGTTGCTCTGCCTTCTCTAGTCGCTCGAATGCCTTCATGATTGCTTCCATTTTACGTTCTTCACGAGTCTGTAAGGCATAATACATTTGTTAGAAAAGCTTATTTTCTAGTTACATTTCAATGATCCTAACAGACTTTAGTTTACTTACCATTTTCCTCTTTTCCTTGTCTTTCACCTTATTTGTGGGTAATTTGTCTAAAGAGTCGTCTGTCTTATCATCCATGGAATCTTGATTGACGCAAGTCGTCCTGCTAGATCTCGACGAGCGATCATGACAAGCCGACTTTGCTACAAACTCTCTAGTAACTGGACGTTCTTCTTCAACTTTCTCTTTTTCTACCTTTGGTTCTTCTTTAGGCTTCTTTTCTTCTACTTTTTCTGGTTGAATTTCCTCTTGTTTAATCTCCACGACCGGTGGTGTGGGCTGAGGTGGTAGCACTGGAGGTAAGGGTTCTATGGGTTTAGCTGGTGGCAATTGTACTACTTGAACTGGTTCAGGGAAAGGAATAAATTCCTCCTTGATTTCCATTTCCTCAAGTTTTGATTTGATCACAGGCACTTTTCGAACTACAGGACAGGGAATTATTTCTTCTTTAATCTCCTCCTTCTTAGGACTTTTTAGGGTTTCAATGACTTGTGGAGGCGGTTCTAGAATAACTTTAGGAGGTTCCTCCTCTAATATTACATACTTAGGTTCAAGTTTTACAAAATCTGGTTCATCAATTTCAGGTTTCATTTCCTCCTTGGCCAACAAATCAATTTCTTGCATTTCATGTTTAATATCCTCAATCAATTCATTCTTTATTGGCTCATCAAAATTGAGGGGCAGTACATCTTTTATAGGTGACATAGGTGGATATTCATGTTTTATTAGAGATTTTTTCTCCATTATATTGTAAGATAGTACAGGATGAGAAATATCTTTGACAGGAGTCGTCGGGATTAATGCCGAAAGTGGTGGAGAAACCGGCGAAGACGAACTTAAGCATCTGTTTCTACTTCTCTTTTCCCGTTGTGAGAAATCAAGGTTCTTTCGAGGAACTATTGTATTTAACCCATTGACCTTGCAATGTTTTGGATTACCACAAGCGCACGGCTGCTTACTGCCGTTGGTATCATGACCAACAGTAATCTCTGTGTCAGATTGGATAACGCTAATGGTGACCAAATAAACATGGAGAGCACCTTTCACAATACAATGCTGTAATTCAGCATTGGGCTTACAGGATCTTCTGACAAATCGGGCCTCATTTCCATAAGTTCTAGTATCTATGCATATTTGAGTATTGTCTTTGGGTAGCCTGTAGAAGAAAACAAAAGGACCTGGCTTCTGACTCCCTGCTCGAGCTGTATTTTGTATTTGCGGTCTGTGTTGATTTGATAACATATATTTTCCCCTTAATTCAATAACAGGTACATTCTCCTTAAGATCTTTAGTGGCTATAAGAATCTTGCCTCCGGCGTGTGGTACCGTGGTACACAAATGTGCCGTTATTGCTGAAGCTAAGTTAGGGGTATTGCCAAGCTTACTACTATATTTCATTATCTTCGCTCTCAATTCGGGACTATAATGATTAGTTACTGCAAGCTCATAGGAGTCTTGCCAATGAGATTGATTTGAGAGACTGGAATTGTATTTACTTCTATTCAATAACATTTCCTTTTTGCGTTTTACACGTTTCTCTGATAGTTTTCTCTTAGTGCTCTTTCGCACCACTTCGGGCTTTTTCGGTCTCTTTGGACCTCGCTTGGGCAGTGGCAACGTTGGTTGCGGTAACGGTGGCAGGACTGGAACGTTCGAATTATAAGTAGTTACACAAGTTCCACTGGTGTTTGTATAAGTAGTTACAGTAAGTAACCTCTTCCGCCTTGGACCACCCGGTAATCGTCCACACTCGGAAGAGTCAGAGTCAGATGCCCCGAGAGCGCTCAACTCCTCTCGTTTTCTCAACTGTATGGCACGCGCATGTCTACGGTCTATCGGCCTTGGCTGACACAGTTCACACATGTAAGCATCTGGTATGTTCTGTCTATCGATCCCCATGCAATCAACATGTTGCCATTCACCACACCGATCGCAACAGATCATATAGCCATCGTCGTGAGTGAATTCACAAATGCATCTCGTCTTTCCCTCTTCTTCTCCTTCCGGAGCGGTCTCCGTGTCGCTGCCACCTCTAGGAGCATCGAGTCTCCTATCTCCCTCTACAGAGGATATGACAGAAGCAGCATCATCGTCTTGGGGATGTGGGGGCTGCGGTTTGTATGTTAGATTTGCCATTTGAATAGTTGTGACAGGTATCGGAGTTCCCAATACACTCGTCGGCACTGTGGTCGGCATTTCACAAACAGACGCAGTAGTCATTATCACTGGGGAAGTCCTCTTCAATGGACTGGTAGGCGTCGTTGTTATAGTTGGCGATGAGACGGTTGGTGCAACGGTGGTAACTGGTGTTGTGACTGTAGATACTACTGGCTGCTTCTGCACTGGTAGAGCGTACGTATGGTCAAGCATTATTATCGCTAAAGCTTGGATGGAGTAACGACGCAACTCCTCGCAAAGATTAGGCCTTTCTTCCATTCCAACAATATCATCAGCAGTCAATAATGTAGATTTATCACCACTGTAATAAAGGATAAAAACTGTTAATACACAATAGGTATTCAATTGGTTAAGTAGAATTACAAAATCATGGACTTTATTAATGTATTCTGCTAAACTTTGACATAAAAATTATGGAAAAAATATCTCTTCACATATTAACTACTAAATATCGTAGATATGAATAGTTCAACTATATTTTTTTAATAAATTTCTATTACAAAGACTGTCTAAATACTTACAATACAATCCTCTTTTGATTAACTGGTTTAATATCTATTGGTGAGGGTTCAATTTCAACAATAGCAGGCGCAGGTAAAATATGATTCACTGGAAGTACTGGAGTAGGACTAGGCTGCAACATTATTTTCGGCTGAGCAAGTGATTGCAGTATTTGTGCTGTTAGTTGCTGATTGGCAGAAACTTGTGAAACCGTAGAGAGCTGGTTGTCGGCAGGTCCATAGGTCTGCACATATCTCAGATTGGGTGTGGAACCTGATTGAACATAATGAGGACCTTTGGGTAAACTTGTACTGATTGGGCCGGTGGATAATAACACTGGACCACAAGGTGATTGTAGTACCAAACGGTCTCCTTTCGGTACTTTCTGTATTGGCATAGTTTGCTGACTCTTATTTGAAGTTGGGCTGCCAACTTTCTGAATAATCTTTGATGCATTTGTATCCGTATCATAATTTGTTTGTTGATTCTTGTATGCAACACTGGTAACAGGCCATGCCTTATTCTCCGTTAATTTGTGAACAGAACCAGTTTGCTGTATAATCTTTATCCCTCTAGACTGATTTTTCTGTGTAGACCCTTGCGAATTCTTAGAACCCTTGAAAGTGTTGACCGATTTCCGACCTGAATGTACAGAAAGCTTGTTAGGTCCAGAGACAACACGAGATAATATATGGCATTGAGTGTTGCCAGTGGACGCTGCAACCACAGCATTCAAGTTAGCACCATTATTTACTTTATTTGATGACTTATTCAAGATTGTGCTTTTTGTGATTGTATGACTATAAGACATATTTTTTATAGGACTGTTGCTTATTACAGTAGGGGATAGAGAAGTACATCCAATCAATGATTGGCTCTTGGGTGGTTTTGTACATAATACAGAATTGTTCACATGTTTCTGTGAAACCACATTTGCACTCAGTTTATATACATGATTTGGAGTGCCATACACAGGTGCTGTTATTTCTTTACCTGGAGTCAGATATTGCTGAGAATAGTTAGAATTTTTGGGTAAAGATATGTTGCTCAATATTTGAACTTTAGATGTTTTTGGTCGGCTAATATAACTTGTCTCTGTAATAATATTTGTCCTTCTTTGACTTGCATCATTAACATAGCTTTCACTTGTGATAATGATTTGTGAGACATTTGGTGGTCTATCCTCTTCATGTTTTGTGTCTGCAGTAGTAGCAAGTAGCGTTGTGGGAAGCCACAACGTCTGGTTTCCAACATCAGGAGATACATTTTGAATTGCTGTTATGTTCCCTACAGCTGCATCTACATTGATTGTAAAGTTCTGTGGAAGTTTTGTGACATTCTGAACTATTGCTGTATTTAACGGGGCTTGGATCAAAGTGGCAGCATTCTCTACATAATTGTCCCCAGCATCATCAGTTTCTTGAATTATTGGATATGCTATATGCCCAACACTTTCTAAACTTGTATCCTCTATTCGGACAATTCTGGATAGGGAATCTACAGACATTTCTGTATCACATCTCTTCTCACCAATATGATACTCTACTTCTTTATCTATTTTATGAGCAGATTGAATAATGCTTTCGGGATTTGTTGAATCAGGTTCAGGGTCTCCTTGTGTAGGAGAAACAGGAATGGCCCGTAGTACAGGGGTTCTTACACTAGGCACATCCATTGTACTTGTTAGTTCACGGTCCAACAAGCGATCAAATATTTTCTCACTGGAGGTGGCCGGCCCGTAATCCTGTAAGAAAAATTATTTGATATATTTCCTTAGCAAACATTTTATATTCATACATTGTAACAACAACAAAAACTCTAGTAATTCTGAAAAAGCATTTATAAATTTACAATACAGTGTCAATATACTCTATTATTTATAAAAGATTCAAAATACAAAAACAGTAATTTTAATACATTTCAGGTATCTTACCAAACTTGAACTACCTTATAACAACACACAAAAAATGATTGGACTAAAGGTTTAATAAATACAACAATGTTTTTAAAATATTTATTCAATGCAGAATTTTGTTGAACAACAATTTGTGTCTATTTCTTTCCTCAGCAGTTACAAAATAGGTTGATAATGACATGCATTTTGTAAAGATTAATTTATGGTAATGAAATAATTTATAGCAGAAAAAATGTGTTACATGAAACTACTTGCATATAGAAACAAGTGCCTTCAAAATAAAATAGAAAATAGTAGTGAACATAAAATTTAATAAGGTAATAGGACTATGTTTAAATTTTCTGTCTAGGGAATGGATTGGCCAATTTTTTTACGAAATCGTTTACTCAGATGATAGTACTCACTCGCTGGGCCACAGGTTCATACTCTGTAGTAGCTGACATTCTGGGAATATCATCTTGGGTCAAACCCAAGATGTTGCTTCGGAGTTCACCCTGCCCTCCCAAGTTTTTTTCATGTGACTGCAATCGAAAATCGTCTTTTTATCCATCCGTCTTCGACATCCTTACGATTTGTGACCATGTCAGCGTTACGAAAATATTTTTAGTCCACAAAATACAAAATGACAGTCGGGGTCATTGTTCCACAAATCTAATCGAAAGTCACATTTTAGCGATTCCTAGGGGAAAATATAATAGATATCACCAAAATAAAAGAACATTAACATGTCTAAGTTGATCAAAATCATTAAATACGCGGATAGGTTAAAATCCACTGCCGCCATTATTGTAGTACGAAAACTGAAATGTCTCTAAACATCAAAAAAGTAAACACTAACCTAGAACCCATAAATATAAGTTCTTACGATAAAATGATACGAAAATTACGCTAAAAGACCTAATCAAAAATTATGGCTAATCCCGCTTAGTAACAAAGAAGTGTAAAATAAGTACATATGAAAAATGAGGTTTGTATATTTATAAATGTTCAATATCATAATAATGACACAAGTATTCAATATATTATAAATTAGTTCACTAAATTAGAGTATATACACTCGAAAACCAAAGAAAATGACAACATCACAATACATAAGCTATGAAATCCAGATGTAAACACTTTTATGAAAAATATATACAGCAAATGGTACTAACCTTAATGAAATCAAATTAATAACACCTACGATGTAGCGAAACAATTTCCATCAAATAATTTCATAGCACATACGAAATAGCTCTCAAAGTCCGAAACTACGACCAAAACATTCACAAGAGTCGAAGATGGCGGCCATTGCATTTTCATGATACAAAACAACGGGGGGTCTCACGAAACATGTCGGAATACTTGGTACATCCGGTCAGTGATTTTACTTTTTGTATGTTTATACTTAAAACGTGACAATATTTCAAATGTTATTTATAACTATTATTTTTATAATAAAATTTATCTTTCAATTTAATTTTTTGTAGCTTGTAGTAATGTAGGGGCTAAATAAAATTAAAATGTAAATCAATGACATACCACTATGGTTTGATGTTTTATTTTTTATGTGTCTAATCATAGACAAATCATTTTTCATCTTCAAAATTGTCTTTGTCTGAACATAGATGCGTTCAAAATAATTCTAGAAGTAATATAACACCTTGATGATTACAATACGCCATTATAAATCTTATAATGTTCTTTTAGTTAAATTTGTGAGATAAATACGATGCGTTGTTAATTACATGAACTAGTTATAACTTTTCTTAATTTCTACTTGATGATTATTTTCAACAAACCACACTCGAATTCATTCTTAAAAAATTGTATTGAAGGTCCATGCATGCTAATTACGAGATTTCAGGTAAGCTATGAGCAACAAGTAATGTTATATTGTGTCTATGAAACTAGAAACTCTCAATAATTTAAATCATAGAACATAATCCCATTTTGCCCTAAGATCATAGTAGCATAATTCACTCTACTCTGAATTTGAGTGATTGTTCTGAATTCTATGTAATGAATATATCGATATGGGCAAACTATTCCAGTCCCTCAGTCAACAAACAACGACGTAGTTTATGATGTTTATTGTATTAATTTCTACGATAAAAAAAAACATTGAAATCTTAACGCATCGCAACATAAAGGTGGCAAAGTAGATAAGTGTACAAAAGCCAGGTTATTGTTAATTATTTAAGGATACTTGAAAACTACCCAATTTTTGTATTCTATAACTCTACTTTATCTGTGACATATTGTATCTCTAGCCTATAATTATTATAAATGCAGCCTATGGATGTAACATAAAAAACACAGAGAATCTGTGTAACCTGTATCAAAGAATAAAAGAGTACATTTATATAGCCTCTGGTGTATCCATGCTGGACCTGATAAAGAGGATCGCGTACTTGGAAATGCTCGATATTTATGTCTTTGATAATAACAAAGTTCCATACAAATTTTCGTCCTCTATTCAGTCTTCCCTTCAAATGTTTTTTCGCGATAAAAAGTATATTCTTTTTGCACAAGTTTTTTTCTACCTATATAAGAAATTAGTTTAAGAGTTTAGGCGTCAAAACAAAACAGACAGACAGTGTTTGGAATAAATAATTTCAACTGTCCTACATTTCGCTACTCTACTTTCACATTTTTAATTACAAATATAAGAAGTTTAGTGAACGCACTGGGAGGCACGCGTTTTCAATCGCGATTTATTGAGTTTATTAATTGTGTGGACTATATCGGAGTCTCAATAATTTATAGTGAGTTTCTTGATATTGTCGCCGAATGAAAGTGAGGGTTTGTTAGCGGCAGCGACATCTTGGTGCTGCCTCTCAACCGCTGTGTGCGTGGAGTTGGCGCTTACACCACAGAACACTTAAGTGTCAACCCCTTTGACCCTTTAATTATTAAATTTCCTTGTGTTTAGCATACAAGAAATCTTCTGGAGAAACCTAAGACTTGGAATGATAGACTTGTGACTTTCTTGAACCTATAAAAGCTGAAGCACTCATGAAAGTCGTCAACTCTTACTAGATTGGTGTAATTACTAGCTACAATTAAGAAGTTAGGTATATCATACTAATCAGTTTCAACCCTGTTTGCTGGGCTTTACCCATTTGGGCTCGGTGGGCCCCACGTCCCAACCTTTACAGATAGACAGACACACAGAGTTTCTCTCACATTTATAGTATTACTATAAATATATGTAGATACATTAAAGTTTGTCGCACATATTCAAAAATGTTATTGTGACCCTGTTAGAAAGGGACATATAGCATCGGTACTGCATCTCTCACTTGG
>DWJZ01005826.1:0-13660 GCA_018249125.1 Asbolis capucinus
ACTTTTCGGATTTATGTGCGTTTTAAGCATTTAAATGTCAATCGCTATAACGGTGAAGGAAAACATCGTGAGGAAACCTGTACGCCGGGGAGTTTGAAAGACTCAAAGTTGTGTGAAGTCTGCCAATCCACACTTGGCCAGTGTGGTGGACTATGGCCTTAACCTTCTCATTCAGAGAAGAGACCCGTGCTCGATAGTAGACAGTGATGGGTTAAGATGAATGAGAAATGCAGTTAGAAAATGAATGTATGATCCATATTGTTAAAAAATCTGAAGCGAATCCGTGCTTAAGAGGGCAAGGTAACGTTCAGTCCCAGTCACTATAAGAGAACAGTGTATAAACCACATCACAGGATTTAGGGAACAATCAAATCTGACCATTAGCTTGGCCAATCGCTCTCACCAATTCGCACTGGCGCCGCGAACAGACAACCCGCAGCTCGTGGGCCAAATGTAGCTCGCAGGCCTCTGCTGTGTGGCCCGCGCACACTCTATTAACACGATGCAACTGGGCGATTCTTGTGAAACTCCCGACCTGACATACATATAACTTGGCCCACACACATCCTTATATTTTTGCCATCATGTACGAGTAAGAAAAGGTTGTCGATACATATTCTAGGCTTGAGACAAGTGATACCTGCTTAAAAATAGAAGGTAAATGGTTTAACGACAAACATGGCGTAACAAAAAGTGTTTGTATTGTTAAAAAGATATGAATCCAACACCAAATTATAGAAATCAACAACAAATTATTTATCTTCAACGTAAACGTAGTGATGTTCTTTCTACTCCATTTCGTGCTCTCGTATATATTCGTATCTACAGTTGCTATAACGCACGACCTACTGAGAATTCTAATTAGCTTTAAATATTGAGAGGTGAAATGTGGAGCTAGCTTGGTGACGTTTTGCTAGTCTGCCATTTCATTGTCCACAAACGTGATGACGACATTATACTGAGAAGGCTAAAGCCAATGTTAAATAATTTGATATTATGCTTGGCTTTCATTCATTCAAACTCATTCATAACATTCAGTTGAATAGTGTAAAGCAGAACTGGATTAAATTAGTTTTGTGGCTTGTAATTTTTTTTACCATGAGTTAGCGCTTGACTACGATCCCACCTGATTGTAAGTGGCAATAAAATCTTTGATGGTAAAGCCCACTAACTTAGTAGATGCCTCACTCTTGACTTTCAGACATTTACATTGTCATCAAACGGAATCACCGACGCGCGCAACTTATTCCAGTCCTCCGCGGTACGCTAAATAAAAGACGAGGCAAAGCGCATTATTCGTACTGGCATTTAAATACTGACCGTTTAAATATGCATGCATTGTTATACATGCATTTAAACTATAATATTAAATGCCCCGGCTTTGTATTTGTATTGACCTGAATAATGTATGTGCTCGTAACAAAGGTTTTTATGAATAAAGAGTAATGTGGGTATACGAAGAGCGTATTCCTATAATTATAGTTTAATTTTTATTCATTCACAATAGACTACAATTCAGCAGTTGATATTGTTTTTACCTCTCTATATATTTATTTACTACTAATAAAAAGAAATTACAGCTGGTTGAAAACATCAAAATTTTTGTCAAAGTCAGAATTCATTTATTCACGTAGATTATTATATACTTGTGAAAGTCAATTTTTTTTTAATATGCTATTTTGAGGAGAAGAAACGGCGAAAGGAATTATTACCTTTGGTTACGTCAGTTGTGCTTTCTTACTGAAAAATTGGTGACTAAAAACCCTTACTAACATTATAGATGCGTTATTAACTGTGCCTGTTAGTCCGTCTATTTGTCCGTTAGGCTTTTGCACCTAAATCGATTTTGGATAAATATTGCGGAGACTAGTTCCCGAGAGAGAGAGAGA
Source organism: Asbolis capucinus (assembly GCA_018249125.1). NCBI lineage: Eukaryota > Metazoa > Arthropoda > Insecta > Lepidoptera > Hesperiidae > Asbolis > Asbolis capucinus. The sequence continues at coordinate 1,890 of DWJZ01005826.1, forward strand.
GACTAGTTGACAATGAGCAAATCTGTAGGGGGGGACAAAAAGGATATGAAAACTGTTCCATTTATTCCAATTCCAAAATAATTTACGAAATACCACTTACATAATGGGACTAAAATGATACAATTTTAACCTAATCATGACCTTGTGTGGAAATGTCTCTGATATTTTCTTTCGTATTCTCAATTAATTTGCTCATTCCGTTAAAATATTGGATATTTGATTTGAGCAAAATATTCAGACCGAATAATCCGATGAAAAGAAATTCGTCTCTATTTTAATTAATATTTGTTCAAAGGCATCGAAAGTATGAAGAGATTCACATAAAGAGATCATATTTATTTATTAATTTAAGTTGTTTCTGATTTTATTTTATTCATAAACTAGCTTTTTCCCGCGACTACGTCCGCGTTCTAAGCCCCTCCTTGCTTATATTTTCGATAACGAAATTTCATACTCTATTTTAAGGCCTTTTCCGAAAGAAAAAGTGTGTTATGTTTTTCCTTCACTTTTACTTTCCCTTTTACTTTAGTAGTTTCATCAATATCGTTATATAGTTTATTCAAGGTGAGGAAATAGACATACAGAATTACTTACGAATGAAAATAATAGCAAGGATAATTCATAAAGTTATTCTAAAAACAAAGAAGGTAACCTTTTCTCACTAGTGCTAGCTTCTAGGGAAAGGCCGGCGCTGATTCGGTTCCCTTCTTTAATTGGCGACTCAGAGAGAGATGGAGAATGTTTTCGTGTTACATTAAAATACCATGTATGTCTCATATAAAATGTGTAAATCCTTAAATAAAGAAAAAGCTTATAACTAACAGCTAAGGAGATTTCCCTATCTTAAAACACTCTTATCTGAATTTCGTCTTATATAATACTTGGACAAACACACGGTTCCTCCCCTGGGAAGCTACTATTTTATAATAGCCCTCTTATTTTGGATATTTAAAGTAAAGATTTTAAAATTAAATTCGACGCCATTTTGATTTTTGTGAAAAAGAAAGTACTCTTAACTATATTTGCTTAATTTCGTTTTCCCAAAAGATATGACCCATTTTATTTAAAGTTGCCACAGTGGTCCCTGCAAATGTTACTGCGATTCATCCAGGCTACTTATAAAGTTATTAGAAGAGCTCTTATAGCCTCTGACGGTTGTGAGTGAGCGGCAAAGTGGAATGGACCTGGGAAGTGGAAAGAAGGACGGGTGATAGATGCAAATAAAGGGGACGCAAAACTGTTGAAATTGGTTTTATCGACACGTTGCATTCAAAGATTTGTAAGAGGCTTATGAGTGGTACAAAATTTCATTTATATTGCTACTTCTTTTTCTAATGAATACACTACTTCTTTCCAACAATCTGCACTAGAGCAGCGTGGTGGAGTATGCTTTAAACGTTCAGTCCACAGAGATTGTCAATAGTAGGTTACTAAGAGGTTGGACGTTCATAGCCCAGCGGCTTGTTTCGATTGTCGAACAAGTTAAGCAACAGCGGGCTCGGTCAGAGGATGGGTGAGCGATAGTGGCAAAAATTGCATGAGCGCTGTGTGCTTCGGAAGGTAAGTAAAGCCATCGTTCCTGGTTTGATAATGTTACAGAGCAATAGTTAGGGTACACCAGGGAGGTCTTTTTGGGGCATTAAAACGGGCGGCACGTTGGTGGCCATTATACCCTGCACAAATCCGCTTTGGAGCAGCATGAAACCCAGAATGAGGAGAAACCCGTGATCAGTAGTGGGCTGTCAATGGGATGAATCCAATGGGCTGAAACCAGTCACATGAACCCTAATAGATTTCTAGACAAATATAGCGACAGTGAATTGTTTGAACTACCAACAGCAAATATTTGCACTAACTAAACTGTATCGAAACACGAATCGGTGTATTTGCACAAATTGTTGGATATTCGATTCGTTCGTAATCGAAATATCGAATTATGGGATCTAATGTGTATTGGTCGTCTCTCTTTCTATACTATATCTCCCTCTTTGTTATAGAATAATAATCTGAATATTTTATAAGGCTTGAAAATATTTTACTTATACATATATAACACTAGAAAAAAACGAACTTCTTAATGAAAAAATTTAATCCGCTTACGAACAAAACATGGATATTTCGAACGGAAAAGAATTATCCGAATTTTGGAAAATTGTTTTTGGCTCGTTTCATATATAAGGTATTATCCCAGATTTGCATTCAATTTTTATTGTTTATATTCTACCGATAGTTGTAGACTCGATGCTAGTAAAAAAGTTAAATCGGTTATGGTTATTATGTTTGCTTTTAACATATTCTTTCGTAAGGTTACCCTCACCTATAAATCCTCCTTCATAATCTTCTTCTATCACCCATCCTAGAGCGATATATGGCGTATCTTGCCTGGTACAATAACTGCGGTTGATTTAAGGATGTACCCACTATTTTTCTTTCTTCATTCGTATTGTTGTGGTCACTGATATGTTTGTGTGCGTGTTCGAGGGTGACCAAGTAACTGGTGCCGTTATAGGGAGCAGTGGACTGATTCTCTTTTCAAAATTCTTACCGATATAGCAGACATTTAAATATATTTATTACATCCAGACAGAACATACACTCCTGTTAATCACCAAGAAGTTTGTTCTGTGTAGTAGTCGAACCTGCAACCTCCAGCTTAGTGACTACTTCATCTAGTCGTTAATAAACCTGACTAGGTTTACTAACCACTAGACCAACAAGCCGGTCAATTATAATATCGCATATTAGTGCGTGCGTGATATATTGATACAACATTAGGTAAATTGGTTGTGAACATATTTATGATACTAGCCTTCTCCACCCTTCTAGAAGTTGCTTAGAGCAGTTCAGTCAGATTCTTTTCGCTAGGCAACTCATTGTCAACATTCCTAGGTAATGTTCATGGTCCAAAAATTCTAACACCTCACCAATACGCAGGATTACTCCTGCGTTACCGTCGTGTAAGGTCTACACCACAGCAACCTTTTTTAATAAGAGGGCCAGAAATGTTGTAAGGGTATTGGTGCGAAACACATTTAATTTTCATCATCTTGAGGGTCTCGCTAAATAACAAATTACATCGTGTAAATGGTGTCTGGATAGGCCGCACCGCAATTGCAAGTGCACCCCTGCACTAGGCCATGAGAAGAGATTGCGTTTGGCTGTGTGAGTAGTGGTGGTAGGTCCACAATGATCACATCATGCACGAATTGCTCGTTAAATGCCATATCTGCACTAAGTAACCTATATGCTAGATATAACGCAGATTCTAGCGGTGTAACTGTAGATCAGAAGGTGAGTTACGGGAGGCTGGCGCAGCAGGTGCGAATTAAACGATGACTGTACTTATATATTCACTTTTATTACTACATTATTACATATTACTTATATCTAACTAAATTATAGTGACACCGGCCGATGTTAGGTCCGGAGTGACGAGAACGGAAGGTCGCGTTGCGTTCCCAGGGTTACTTCCAATAATCGACATTGGATATTTTGCTGATACAAGCCGGGAACGCGGCGATGTCCATCTTTATTGCATTTTTGTGTTCGTTGGCGGGTAACTATTATAACAGGTGTCAAAACACAAAATAATGCAACATAAAAAAGCATTGTGATACAAAAATTTTGCAAATATATAAAAACTTTACATAATAACTCTAAAACGTTAAGTAGATTTGATTAAGTTTAAATAAAGCGGCCCTCTAGCAAAAATCAAATTCGCCCTTTAATTCAAAAGGTTGCTTACCTCTGCTGTAGATCATTACCTCATTCTCCATTCTCTATGAATCTGTGTTAATTGAACCGTAGTGAGTAGTTGTAACGACTCTATGATCTCCTGACTGCCGTCATTTGGCTACGGTGAGTGATAGAGCCGTGCTCTCAGTATACTCTTTAAATTGGCATGAAATATATAACACCATATTTTACCCCACCTTACCACAGTGAGGAGTGCACTTAAATCCTAAATTGTTTGTATTTAACAACAAAACTGCTACCAGTTTTTTGTAATATTTTTATAATAAAATTAATCAAACATTGATTTATTGAAAGCGTTCTTGGATCTGGGGCTTGTTTCGATTGTCGATCGAAAGAGTTAAGCAACAACGGGCGCGCTCAGTAGGAGGATAGGCGACAGCTAGTGGCAACAATTTATGAACGCTTCCGTGCTTCGGAGGACACTAAAAGTCGTCCGCTAAAAGCCATGCCCTAGGCCTTTGGGCGGCATAAAAACTTCCAACACTTCGATTGGCCACTAACTTCTCCACCAATCCGCAAAGGAGCAGCGTAGTGGAGTATAGTCTTGGCTGCCAGTATGAGGAGAGACTCGTGCTCAGTAGTGGGCCATATGTATGTTTATTTAACTAAAGCCCATACATATAATATAAAAATACTGTAGACTATGGATGTACTGATTAAAAAATTATACAATATAAAAACACACAAGAAAGATTATAAAATACTATAACAAAGATATTTATCGTAGGTCTCAATTACATGTAATTTAAGATATAATGTACATACATATATTCTATATAATCCTTGCCTCGCTAAGCCGTAACCACAAATCATGTACCTCGGTCGAAATATCGATCTAAAATATACATATATATACTACTAACAGGCCGACTGAAACTGAACTTTACAGACCGGTTGGTCTAGTGGTTAGTGAACCTGTCTACTACACCGGAGATCGTGGTTCGATTCCCATCTAGGTCAAACTTTTCGGTGATGAGCAGAAATGTTTGTTCTGTGTGTCTGGGTGTGTAATAGAAATATCTATTTAAGTAAGTATTTTAAAGTATATATGTATGTTTATCAGTTATCTGATCACCATAGTACAAGCTAACGCTTAGTTTCGGTTCAGATGGCCGTGTGTAAGTTGTTCAAAGAATCTCGTGGGCCCGTCCACATAATTTCATTTCCGCTGCTGACGTCATCCTCCAATTGGATAATAAGGGTAGTACTAATCTAATTCCGAGCTAACCTGGGTCAACGTGGTATGTCATTTTATCAAGGTATCTTATAAATTGTACATATGACGATCACAGAATAGGTACGTTCATCGACTTATGAATGGCTCCGTTGGCTAAAAGCAGTTACTTCAATATAAAAGACAGGCCAGTTGGTCTACTGGTAAGTGAACCTGACTACTACAACGAAGGTCATATGTTCGAATCCGGCCCAGATCACCTTTGTTCTGTGTGGCCGTAAAAATATCTATATTAGTGTACATTCAAAAATATATATGTATGTTTGAGTTGTCTGTTCACCATAGTACAAGCTAATGCTTAGTTTGGGGTCAGATGGCCGTGTGTGAGTTGCCCAAATATATTTATTTTATTATTAGACTGTGATACGCAGGTATTTCATTTATGAAAGCTTTTTCCCGTGGCTAAGCTAAGCTTTTTCGCGTGACGCAGTTTTCGTACTCGCTCAGATCGAAATATCGAAAATGCTGGTACAAATATTTATCAATTTTATAAATACAAAGTTTCTTAGTTTTGACAAATTTCGTCATCAATAATCGTTCCGTATTTTGGACATGTTAAGGCTTTTTTGGGTCAAAAGGTAGGCTATGTTCTTTCTCAAGTTCTAGCTTATCTCTGCACAATTTTTTACCAAAATGTGTTCAGCGTTCTAGGCTTGAAAGCGTAACAGTAAGGATAAAGGATTCCGTATTATTAACCATTCAATTGATAGGATAATTAATGAATATAATGTGACCCGGTACAGCCTAGCCGGTAGTGACACTGTCTGGGACGCGAATTCCCAAGTTCGATTTCCGGCCGGATTCATATGACATATGAATGTTAATTTCGGGTTATTTAAATTCATAAATCACCGATTTTTTTAAGATATGACTGCTGAAGTATACAAAACGAATGGGTACATTATTAATTCGTGTCGTGTTCGTCATGTGTCCAAAGTTAGCATTATGCATGCCAGTTTTTATACTGCACACTTTTTTGTGTCCTTGTGCTAATTCCTGCTTTTAATATCGTCTGTACTTCATCTTCCTATCTTATACTCTTACCAGGCAGTACTTATCACACAAACACATAACATAGATATAACGTCCCTAACAAGGTTCCTACTGGCGTCGATGGTTTTTTTTTACCTAGAATAAGTTAATACTTGACACAGACCCCACATGATGGTAAGTGGCAATGATATCTAAAGATGCTGGGCGTACTAATTTAGTAAATGCCTATTCACTCTTCTCTTGAAGGCTCCTACATCATATGTGGGCGAGAACACCGACGCAGGCAAATTATTTCAGTCCTTTGCTGTACGGATAACCGTCACGTTCGGATCGATAGGTTGTTAGAGACATAGTTTTTCGTTTTGTGTTATATTCGTATAGTGTTTTCTTTTTCGTTTTCAGTCACCAATATTGTATTTATTGTATTGTATTGTATTTACAAATACCTATAGGTATTGTATTGTATTGTATTTACAAATACCTACAGGTATTTGTAAAAAATAAATTTTACTGTCTGCCGGGTGAACCTGGGCATTGCTACGTATCAGTTCATCAACCAAGTGTCCGACCGATATAACTTTGGTACCAAAATCTTTTCTAGTGAATTCTGAACAGAGTTCCTAAGGACATCAGAGGTCTATCTCGCACTATATCATATATATATATATAGTTCTTGTCATGGTTGCATCCAATTTACTACTTGTTGCCTAATATTTACACCTTTTTTATATTTAAACTTAAAAATTCATTGATTAAGTATTGCCCCTCCATTAACTTTTTATTTATCTATGTTTTATGTCTATTATAATAAAATATAATTCATAAAAATCTTGATTCTTGATCTAACAGTTGCCGGTTCACCTGGAAACTCTAGAACTATTGGATTTCACTCGAAACGACCTGTTTCAGTGAGGTTTAGTTGCATAATATGCTACGTGTACTTACGAATAAAAAAACCCATTTTAAATCGATCCTAACTGACCAACCGGCTGAGGCGGGCGTGGTCATTAGGTGGATGTGTGACCGTTAACCGCTTATCAGAGTGTTAAAGAAGAACCAACTTAACTTTAACTTAAGTACAAGTTAAATTCTAAACCGCCTAGGAATCTACTGTCGTTGTACTAACAGACTAAAATACGAAACTACATAAATACACTTTATTACAAATAAACACTTCTATTTTATCTTTCCCCTTTAAACCTTCTTACTAACAACTCTCTGTATGATAGCAATCTTCCTGCATGTTTCACTTCTTTAACCATTTCATTTACAATAATTTCAGAACCTGCCGGAATGTTCAAAGGACATCTATACACTATGACGCGTTTCCATGATGGGTATAAAAGCTTTTAGTAGATGCTTTGTACATAAAAAGTAGATAATACATTTTAGATGCGACACTTTAGTCACGTGCTTGATAAAATGAAGGTAGCAGTAGAATCTATTAAAATAACAGTCAAGTTACCAAGTACACTTTCTACGAAAATCTTATTGAATAATAATATGTAACAATAACATTGTATTTCCACTCAGTGAGTCAAATTAACAATGTTTACTATAAGTATATTGAACGGGGACCGTACCACAGTTTCTTAGCGCAGTTTTATTAAAGCTACATTTATAGTAATATAGCGCCATCTCATGGTGATGGTGGTAAGATCCTAGTTCAATTTATGCAAAGATGCAACAATATGTTGAAGACAATAGCATAGTGCCATCTACTAAACGAACCAGTCGAAATTGCTTTTCAACTTCTGTCTCCATATTCGTAAATCGTCGCACAAGCTTGAACACCACGTTAGTTATTTTCTAGCAGTTGTGGAATACGAAAATATTTTTATGTCATTCGTTAAAATATCAGAACACAGTTTGAGCAAATTATAAACAAATGTTTGTTCTATCGGTAGTAAATCAGGGATACACTTGGGGACTCTAACCTTTTGAAAACGAACGTAATTTTGCTGCCTTATGTATTTACTATATCTAAATTATGCGCTGCTAGCTACATACTTAAGCGACGAATATGGGCGTACCGAGAGGGGAGGCATTTTGTGTCCTCTGATGCGGGTAATGTACCAATGGTTATCGATAAACTACATTATTTATGTAAAATACTATTCTCTATATTATTTTGTAGTAATAAACTTTATCTCCAAGAAAAACATACCTTGAAAAAAAATGTAATTTGCGTGAACCAGACGGGTCCGCTCATTGTGATGAATAATGTATTTTGTCAAATAAAAGATTCCTGCTGAAACCACACTGAAACATACACCCTACACCTTAAACCCTTGACTGCTAATATAGCCACGTTTAAATTAGCCAAAGCAAATTTAGATAAAATATTCATGTTAAATGAAATCGCTACGGTATCACATTTAAGTACCACATCAATGTATTTAGAGATATTCAAAGTTAAATGTATACACCTGTTTTTTTCTGTTATGTACTCATTTATTTTAATCGTAGTGCTTTTTATTTATTTCTAGTAATATTATACTTATCACATTTAAGTACATAGTCAATAGACACATTGTAGTCAAAAACCTAGTTTTATTAAAAAATTACATTAGATTGGGATTAGCAGCTGCAACTGGCTGAGCGAAAGCCACTCATTAGTGACATTAATTGTAACTGTTTTTGCATAAATAACTTGATATGATATCTGATCATTGAAGTTATTCGCTAGCGAAATCGTGCAACGCCTTTTTCTAATTTTGCACTGCGAAATATTTAAAAGTAGCCCATTTGTATGAATATTTAATAATTATATTATTACAAAATATTTCAGACAAAATAAAAATAAAATGTTTATTAAGAGGAATTAGGATATATATACTTATAGGAAATCTATATGGAAGAAGTAGGCCTTATATGAATTTAAATAGGTACGATATAGATCTATCGATCAAGGAGTCTAATCAATGAAGACTAATTAACGGGGATATTGAGATTACATTATCATTAATACATAGTTCCTGGTAGAGAGGCACTGTATTACAGTTATAAAGATATTCTGCATTAACTGGATTTTAATCGAACATAATTCGAGTATAATAACAACGACAAATAATAAAATGAAAACGTCATCAATATTCTCCAAGTTAATTAAATACGCATTATCAGGAACAGCTCTCAATTTTCTAGTCTAATACGCTCGAAAATAAATGGACGGACATGACTAGCATAGCTTGCAAAAAAGGCATCAAAATACGTGCACTGAGTAAAAAGTTATGAAGTAAAATACAAAAAAAACACAGTCGAATTGAGTACTTCCTGCTTTTATTGAAGTCGGTCACAAAATAAAACATTATACAGGCACTATGATCACAATAGCCTGTAATGTGAACTGAAACTATCTTCCAACAAACAACAATGTTTCTGAAATTGACTAGACTAAAAAAATAGATAATTTTAAGGTTTCCTTGAATCACGTACCTACTGAAAGTATTATAACTTATGTTAGATTTTAGAAATACATATTTTAAGCTTCAGATATGTAAACACTAGTAGGTGCGTAGGCAGGCCCTGTTAATTTAATTCACCCTCTAGAAACATTAGCCGAGTGTGAATATTTATGTAGCTACCTTCTGATTAAAGCCTTATTAAAACATATCGCACACTTACTAATTCAGATTTATGGACACAAACAAAAGTTTATGAAAATGACTTAATTAAAAACACAATTACCAAAATTATATTTTTGACGTAAACCCCAACCCTAAAATCTGTTGAATTCATATTCCTGTAACAAACAGAAAAGAATGATATTGCCAGGAAAAAATATTGATTTACTTCTTCAGTATTTCCGTGATGTAATAAATAATACTTCATGTTCTCAGATTATATTCGAAGTGAATTAAAAAGCTAAAATCATTTGTCTAAAACAAAATATTATTTTTTTAAACCTGGAATATATCTAATAAATAGACGCAGTGACACGAATTTGGTTATCAAATAATGCTTGTTTACATTACAATACAGAAGTTCAAAGAAATTTGTCTACATAACATCTTGGATATTTTTCTGCTAAATAGATTAAGTACAATAAAATATAGTAAAAATAACATACTGCTGTTTGTTTACAGACCGTTTGTTCTACCACAAGTGGGCTTTGCTGACAGATCCCGATGACATTGCTTCTGGGGCGAAGGGTTACCTAAAATGTGACATTAGTGTAAACGGAAAAGGTGACCCCATCAAGATTCCCCCCAAGGGCGACAGAGATGAAGATGATATCGAAGCGTGAGTATTCATTATTTACCTTATATTTAACATATACCTGTTTACAGCACGCACCTACATACATACAACTCTCAACAATACATCCACCTACAATCGCTCACACACGCACAAACCATAAAACACACACTGCACACAAAAACACACACCACACATCCTCACCATATTCACATAAACACATCACACGCACAAACGACAAACAAGAGTAGTTGGTATCCCAACATAGCAATGTACACTTTAAGTTAAGGCAATCTATCAGTACTTTTATCTTTATTTTGTCTATATTTAAAATTTTACCACTGCATTGGGAAGGAACTGCCTTCCAGACCGCAGCTCACGCTTTTCTGGTAGTCAGGGTTGACGTTCATGTAAACATTTTTTTTGCTAAATATCGATTTCATTATTTATTTACTAGCTTTTTCACGTGACAACGTCGACGTGACACCGCCTCTCCTCGCCCCCCATAAATGATCAAAACTTATGAGTTTAAACTTAATGAGTACAATAAAGTGTTTGTTAGTTGTTGTTTATAGTTTTTTGTATTCTTGTATGTGTTTAAATTGTGTCAGATTGAATGTCATTATTGTAGATAGCAATCTCAAGACGACAAAGTAACTCTAAAATTTTCATATTTTATCAAAACTCGTACATAATCTGGTTAAATATGATAATATCTGTACCAAGAAATTAAACCAAAAAATATCAGCAGTTTATTTCCATAAATTTTTGTATTTGGTTTATAGGCAGATACTTACCGACCTTATCTCGGAATATTGGAATTTGTGGAATGTTATTCTCAATTTGTGGAATGTGCTGTCAGAAGTTGCCGACACCGCGACGTCGAAAAGGCTGTTCTTTTCCCAATTTTTTATGTTACATACTAGGTTTCTACAGAACTGTTCTACATTAAATGTAAAAGACCCGGAAACGTTTCTAATTTTACATTAAACCTAAGAAATGCGACAATATTACCGGTACATTTACCGGTAGTATTTGTTATAAAGTTATTAGGTTAATTTATTTAAGGAAAAGATTGGTGGATTTTGATATAAGAAAAAATGTAATGTGAAATAGTTTTTCCAATTGTTTTCCGGATTAGGCCGATTCGTTTTCAGTCATTTCATGACTTCGAAATACTGCACTGAAATGAAAGTGCAAAGCTTGACCTATATTTATTCCATGTACGTAGGTCACACTAAAAATTTAGCGTAACTTAAAAAAACAACATATTATAACCTAAATATTATGTTTATTGCTTTTCAAAATACTCTCCTTTGCATATTAAACATTTTTTCATGCGATCGAACCATTTTGCCTCTTCGGAGTTGGTAAAAGTTAAACCTCTCATCAAATCTTTGTTTTTGGAGATAATACAGAAATCATAGAGTTCTAGGTCGGGGCTATGTGCAGGATGGGTAACGAGTTGTTCTTTTCCTGAAACTAAAAATGACTTTGTTTTGTTGGCCGTGTGTAAAGAAGCGTTGTCATGATGTAGGAGAACGCGGCTTTTTAGTCGTCTTTCGCGAACTATTTCTAACACCGTGGG
>DWJZ01005827.1:0-13660 GCA_018249125.1 Asbolis capucinus
AATGATTTCCCGCCAATTTTTTATTTTTATTACCAAGAAGGTTGCAACGTTTTAAAAAATATAACATTCGAAATTCAGATATTTTCGATTTTGATTTTGAAAGGTCCTATATAGCCTGTACTCGGTGAATTTCGATCTGCGATTTTCTTATATATAAAATTCTCGTGTCACTATGATGGTTACCATACTTCTCCCTAACGGTTTCACCGATTTTTATGAAATTATATTTGCATATTCAGTAGGTCTGAGAATCGGCTATTATCTATTTTTTATACCCCTAAGTGATAAGGAATGTTCACCAATAACATTTTTAAGAAATTTTTGGACAATTATTTTGTTTTATTTTTTTATTAAGTTGGATTAAAAAATAAATATATATCTTTTTATCTTTGGGCAATAAATTTTCACCTTTCTATCACCAACCTCTATTTTTTAATAGTCATTTTAATATTTTAATCATTACCTAATAAATTATGCGACAAAACAGTGTTTGCCGGGTCAGCTAGTATCATATATGTACATTTGATTATTTGATACATAGATTTCTTCGATTTTCACTGAGTATGTAGTGTATGAATTGGTAATGACCCTATCTGCGAAACGAGGGTTCTAGGGTTCGATTCCAAGCTCAGGCAGAATTTTTGTGACAGATTATTTTTTGCTGTCGCGGTATTATAGTTTGCTTATATCCTTGTCCATGCCACCCCCACACAGGTAATCTTAGATTTGGGAGTTGCGGAGAATTTATCAGCAATATGTTTGCTGCCTTATAAGCCTTACCTTATAATTATATAACTTACTAGCTTTTTCCTATAACGAAGTCTGTTTTGCACAGACTTTTTGCTTCAAGGCAGCATATATTATTAGCTGTGAAGGACTACGTTCGCGTAGTACAGTGCACGAATACAAAGTTTTATGGTTATATTTTCGATAATATAATATTTCCTTACAAATTTTCATTCCCTATTTCAACACCTACTTTTTTCGAGAATAATGTTTTTCTTCATGGTTTACTCTCCTTTGTTACAAGTTTCATTAAAATCGGTTTAGGTGTGAAAAGGTAACGAATGGACAGACAGTTTTATTCGCAATTATGATATTAGTCGTTACTTATGACAAAATTGTAAGGACAAAGATTTCTGTGTAACGGTTTTGTGTTGACACATTGTATTGGAATACGAGTGTGTATGTGAGGGAGCTGTTTCTTTAATGTGATTGCATTATTTGCAGGTACGAGGTGTTGGAGTTTCTCGGGCGCGGCACCTTCGGACAGGTGGTGAAGTGCTGGAAGAAGGGCACCAACGAGATAGTCGCCATCAAGATCCTCAAAAACCATCCCAGCTATGCACGCCAAGGACAGATTGAGGTACGAAAGCAGTGTAATGTCCTGTATAAGAGGCATTTTATAACAGTTTACAGATCAATACGAAACTATATAGAATAACTATTGATTTTACAGAGGTTTATAACTGTTTGCACAAAAATAATATTTGAAATATTGTCTACATTTGACGTGGGTTTAATTGTAATATTAACTTAAACTAGGAGTTCTTCGTGCTAAAATGAAGATTTACATTGTATAATAATATAAATTTAAAGAGATTTTTATGTCGGTCCTATTTAACGGTCAGTATCGCAGCATCAAAATTAGAACTGCCGATTTAACGTTGCCTCCAAAGTACGGAAACTCAATATTTAATCCTTGTCCTCAATGATAACGATTAAATTGTACTCCAAAAACATCCATTTGGATTCTTAAAGGATGTTCAAGAAGTAGATACTATTCTCCCCAAAAATATGTAATACCATAAATATGATGTATTACCATAAAAGGTGAAAATGTAGTACGATATAGTAAAACTTCACTGGACACACTGGAAGATGAGCAAATCCAAGAAAGGTTGCCAAGAAAAATACTCATACCAAATACTACATTATTTTCTTAGAAGGCATATAAATAAATACTCTTTTATATCACATAAATTAGACAACAAATACTTATCATAGCTGACATTCGCTAGCAAATACAACAAATCGTTTATACAGTTTAGATTTGTCACTGTCACACACACGTTTAAAAACTGTACTTTAAATGATTACAAGTAATACGTTTTTATTTTTAGAAATTCACGAAATTTTTATTGTCAAGACCCCACTTGTGAGTAGTGCTTAAGCATCGTGTCTCGATTATAAATAGCGTATTTTTTTCGTTCGTGTTGTAACAGCTGCCGTAACGTCACTAGCTTGTTTTCGATTATCGCCAACGAATATAAATTGCTGCTGGTTCTCGGTAGAGGAGTGTAATCGCTTCACGTTGTCTATTTGTTGGTATAAATTTGTTAGGATGCGTGCCAACCTAGTCCTCTAAGTTTCGAGATTACTTACGTCAGGTCGTACTTGGAACTACTGTCCACATACTCACTGAGTCTTGATTTAACAAATCTGTTACACCCGTACTTAATTACTGTGGTGACTCGCTAGAATTGTGTTCTATCATTTGCTGTTAACAGACTACATGAGACTTTATACTTCATACTAAGAACTACATAGAAGAATGGCTTCCATTCTCAATATTCTATCCATAATCTTCCTTAGTCTTCTCAGCAACTATTATAGACCATCGTTATATCAGTATAGTTGTTACATTTTTCCCTACTTATCCCAAAACTATGGTCTAAGAGGATTTTGAAATTTTATTTAGTGTCGCGTAAAATACTCTGTCAGTTGATCTGTTTCGATAAAAACGACTCGTCCCTAGAGTGGAGTTGAGTCGATCCATTACGGTCCCGCCTGGCGTGGTTCCAACGATGCCTGTTTACTCGCTGGAGTGCCACGACTTTCTCCGAACTACGTCATCGTTCCCCTTCGAAGATGGCTTCGCGGGACAGTTCTGTCACTTGTTTGAAATATGAATCTGCAGGAAGAAAGTTTGAATTTGTTTATCAAATGTTGTTGGCGGTTGAGACATTTTTAGGGTTTCTTCTTGTGATTATGTTAAATACAGTCACATTATCAAAAGTATTTTATTAGTATTTTATTACAAATTTTAGTCCGAAAATTTGAATATTACTAGAAAAAGTTCAAGCGAACTTAATACAAAAAAAATATCTATGCGTTGCTGAAATGTACTAATAAAAATGCTAATAGAAATAATAATTATGAGATAATAAGAAATATTATATAAGGCATCCGATCAGTTCATACCATGACAACTCTTTAATATACACCAGTTCATACCATGACAACTCTTTAATATACACGTTTCTACAGTCGGAATATTCAGAGGGCTTTTAGTGCCACTTTTCTTAAGACTTGGTCGGTGTAAGGTACATACCGTAACTACCTAAATTTTGTACAAGATTGTAATGAAACCATTACCAGTCAGGAGGCTTTGCTTCGATCCCAAACATTTAATAATTTATGTAATAAATAGTAAGAAGAACTTATACACTTAGATACGATTTTGTTACATGTCCCGTTACGAAAGAAATAAGATAAATGTTACATCTTACTCTTAGGTAATGATTTTGGCAAGGTTATATTGTTATGTTAGTTGGAACGTCGCTCAGGGTACTTTCATAGAATTAAATATTGAGTCGCCCGACGGTTCTAATTACAACTTGTGGACCTGAATCTCCTATGATGATGTAGCTACAGTCGACCACCTTGACGTGCTTTAGAATTTATAACGAACATTTGATACATAATATAGAAGAATTGTTGTCAAGACTTTACCGATGCATTTTCATCAGAACACATATATTTGAAAAGATATAGGCTAAAGTTTTACTGCGATGCGTAATACAGACATCAGACTAATAGTATTGTTGTGTCCTTGTCTCCAGGTGTCGATCCTGTCGCGACTCTCCCAGGAGTCCGCGGACGAGTTCAACTTCGTGCGGGCGTACGAGTGCTTCCAGCACAGGTCGCACACGTGCCTCGTGTTTGAGATGCTCGAACAGAACCTGTACGACTTCCTCAAGCAGAACAAGTTCTCGCCGCTGCCGCTCAAATACATCAGGCCGATACTCCAGCAGGTGCTCACAGCGCTGCTCAAGCTCAAGGTATTTTTTTTTTAAATACTAGTCTCTGCACGCGGCTTCGTTCGCGTGATATGTTGATAAATACAATCTGTGTTATTCCAGATTTTAATCTACACCTGGGCCAAAGTTAATTCCGATTTGTTTAGTAGTTTTTGTGTGAAAGAGGAAAAGAACATCCATGATTTTGAACTCTACATATCGTACACTATGTGTACATAATGTGCACATGCACATTGTGGTATCTTACGGATATTCACGATATTTTCCGTGACTATATTTCGACCCCGTTGCATGGATCATGGTCCCGGCTGAACAGGCGGGGCTGTCGAAACATCGGCAATCGAAATATGATTGTGGTTTATGAAGTAATAAGCCCTATATATGTAACCCAAAATACGAAAACTAATATGACGGCTGATCAGGGTGTTATAAGAGACGACAGAAGACGATTGGTAATGTAAATCCCGTACTACCACGAGGCTCGTCTTCTCCTTTGCCAGTTGCTTATTTATATTAAAAAACTTATTTTCTTTCATTTTGTTATACTTTGTTAATTGCAAACTTGGTAACGTCCATTGCAGCAACTGGGCCTGATCCACGCGGACCTGAAGCCTGAGAACATAATGCTGGTTGAGCCCGCCCGCCAGCCGTACCGGGTCAAGGTGATCGACTTCGGCAGCGCGTCGCACGTCAGCAAGGCCGTGTGTAACACTTACTTGCAGAGCAGATACTACAGGTACTCTCTCGGATGATCATTGACGTGCTAATTGTCGTCATTATCAACATATTAAACATCATCATCAATATATAGCCGCCATCATCATCAAAATATTAGTCACCATCATCGACGCAATACTAGCTATCATAATAGTCGTGAATGTTTTTGTCATCATTGTGGTACTGTATGATCATTATTATTACCAGTTACAAATTTCTCCAATGTCTCTTTGTCATCATCAACATAATTAATTGCTATCGTCACCAACATTTTACCGATCATCATCATAGTCATCATATTCAAATGATTAGACATATCTATTAATGCCAATGTCTGTTTTGTTAGCGTTAGTGGTAAAAAAAATGTCTATGTCTATAAATCTTCAGACCCTTCATATTTTTTTTTACTCTAGATTTAAACAGTAGCTGTGACATAACCAACATTATTATGGGATAATTAAATCCTTATTACATGTCTTATTGGGCTTGTTTGGACTAACTGATTTATTTTGGACAATCTACAGTGCTAAGTATTAAATAGAATAATGTTATTGTTACCAGAGCACCTGAAATAATTCTCGGTCTGGCGTTTTGCGAGGCGATCGACATGTGGTCGCTGGGCTGCGTGGTAGCGGAGCTGTTCCTCGGCTGGCCGCTCTACCCCGGCTCGTCGGAGTACGACCAGATCCGGTACATCTCGCAGACGCAGGGTCTACCCACCGAACATATGCTCAACAGGTGAAGCTGCAGATATATAATGATTCTTAAATTTATGAGGATTGCAAGTGTACTAAATATTTTTATTAAATATATACTTATATTATCTGTACCCGCTGTGACGCAGTAGGTTAACTTATGGACCATGTGTCCAATCAATATAATTTTAGTTTCAAAGCCTTTTCACAGAATTCTGAACAAAGTTGCTAAATATAACAGCTTTATCTACTACCACTTGAGAGTCCATCAAGGACAAATAAAGAAACAATTATTAAGATATTTATGTATATTGTCATTACTTAAAATAATTAGTTTCAAATGTTATTTTGTTAACAGCGCATCAAAAACGACCAAGTTCTTCTACCGGGACATGGACAGTACATATCCGTTCTGGAGGCTCAAGACACCAGAGGAGCATGAACTGGAGACTGGCATCAAGAGCAAGGAAGCCAGGAAATACATCTTCAACTGTCTCGATGATATTGGACAGGTGAGATCGCATGATAAATTAAAATAAGTACATGATACACACATACCATACATTCTGGGTACAAGTTACTCTTTCCTGCCTGTGGTGCAACTTTTTCTTTTTTCGTGGTCACCACCGGTAGCCAAGCTAGTCAAGAGCCAGCTAGCTAGCCGAGAAGGAAATGATGACCCTGATTTTTGAATTGGGGAGGTTAGAAACAGTAGAGAAGTAATTTCAGGGATCAGTAAATTCGGTCTTAGTATAAGTTACAATATGGTTAATTATATCAATGGACGACGGTGTCAATTTACATACAACTTAAGGAAAGAGGAGGGTTGTCACATTTTCCCAAATCCAGACTATATTGAAAGGCAAGGGATTCCTGAGTAAAGTGACATTGAGTTCCAAAAATGTTTCATACGAAAATAAATGGCACACTTATATGTGTTACTGTTAATTCACATAATTTATTTTTCTTCCAGGTCAATGTACCAACGGATCTTGAAGGAGGCCAACTGTTGGCTGAGAAAGCAGACAGAAGGGAATTTATTGATTTATTGAAGAGAATGCTTACAATGGACCAAGTTAGTTTTATTCAATATTTATTGATTTTTTATTTAACTTTAGTCGAAATTTAAACACGATAATCTCTTTGAGGGGGGAGTTTTTATGCCAAGAGATGCATATATATGCATGCATACTAAATACACATAAGCAATATTACTTATGTTTAATTAAAATATATAATCCCTCACAATCCGGTTTATATTTATTTTAAATTAAAAATTACAGTTTTTCAAGCTGCTATCAATTAATCATATACATTTTATTATATCGGTAGTAATTAACTTATATTGATTAATGTGAATTTGTGTGTATACAGGAGCGGCGTATAACGCCGGGCGAGGCGCTAAACCACGCATTCGTTACGTTAGCACACCTCGTAGACTACGCTCACTGCAACAACGTTAAAGCTTCTGTGCAGATGATGGAGGTAACATGTTTCGGTCACTGTAGTTCACGGATCTCATGGTACAAGAAAGGGAGAAATGGTACGCTGCTCAAATACGGATTTGTAAAAGAACGAGGGTTTAACACAAGTGTCGAAAGTTTTTATGTTGCGTAATATCAGCAATTATACCTATCTACAAAGTAGGATGCGCTCAAAACATTAAGCTGCAAGCGGTCCTCAGACATCTTACTTTTTTAACTCACTTGATAACTTAGCATACTCTCAGCTTCCCGCGGCTGCTTAAAAATACGGATGATTAAAAAGTAGTCTATGTGTTATAAAAGACTATAATCTATCTCTGTGCAATTGACAGGTGTGTCGTCGCAGTGGCGTGGGCGGGGAGTATTCGAGCGGCGTGGCTCACAACGCGGCGCCGCCCGCGCACCACCTCGCGCTCACCATCAACCAGCAGCGGCTGCGGGCCGCACCCTACGACAACCTAGTACACACATATACTAACACATTTACAGATAAATCATAAAAAATGTCGCGAAATGGGTAATATAAATAATTAGCTATAAAAAAAATGTTTTTATTAAAATTTGTTTTACATTTTGATTGACCAATGTCTGATTGACATTGACATTAAGTAACGCTTAGTTTGAGTCAGAATGCCTTGTGTGAATTTTCTAAATATTTATTAATAATGAAAATGTTATTTGTTTCAGTACCAGCTGTACCAGGGCGGACGAGTGGCAGTGGGCGGCGCAAGACAGTATGCGACGCGGCCGGAGCCCTTCCCGCACCAGTTCGTCTCCTCGATACTGTGTCAGCCAGCTTATCAGGTCAGTATTGTCACCCATTTTGTATATATTTTTTGCAACAACAATGACAAGAGCTAATTAGGCATTTGATAGTGAAAAGTTGTTGTTGCCCATGTACTTCAGAAACATGGCATTGCTTCTGACGCAATTTTAAGAAACAATATTGGTTGGGGGAAAAAAATCGATTGTTTTCGTAGGAGATGGCTGTAGTGATCGATATGTCGTTAAATACAAATCATACAATTTGTAGTCTATGGTCGTGGTGTAAGTGACATTTCGCGCCAAAAAAAAAACTTTTTTTGTTTGATTATTCAGTTGTGAGTTCTAGAGTGTTAACGATGGAAGTCAACAAAGAGAAAATTTGGTTTATTTTACAGTTCTTTTTTGATAAAGGCCAAAATGCTAGCAAGACCGCTGAAATTGTGAATAGTGTTTATAGTGCCGATACTGTAAAAGCTAATTACGTGCAATTTGGTTTCGTCGATTTCGTTCGGGTATATTTGATGTTAAAGATGCACCTCGCACAAAATGACAGAAATAATAGAAGTTGACCGGCATATTGACGATAAAACTGTTTTAAACCATTTGCACAACGCTGATTTCAAAAAGAAGCGCGATGTTTGAGTGCTACACCAATTAACTCCAAAACACATGATGGATCGAATTTTCATCTGCGAAACTTTGGCCGAAGGGAACGAAATCGATTCATTTCTTAAATGGATGGTAACTGGGGATGAGAAATGGATCACATACGTCAATACTGTGCGGAAAAGATCTTGGTCAAAGCGTGGTGTAGCAGCTCAATCAGTAGCCAAACCAGGGCTAATGGCCAGGAAGATCCAACTGTGAATTTGTTGAGATTGGAGAGGAATAACTTATTATGAGTTGCTTGCGAATGACCAAACACGATTACCACCTTTTTCTCGCATTGCAAAACTTCATGAATGATAAGAAATTGATATCAAAAGAAGATAGTGAAAATAGGTTGCGGGACTTTTTTTCCAGGAAGAACCAAGCCTTTCTTAAAAGAGAATTTATATATGAACTTACCTTCAAAATGGCAAAAAAATACCGCACAAAACGATACTTATTTGATCGAAATCGGTCCATCCGAAGAATTTTAAATAAAGTTTTAAGTTATATACAAAATAATGGATTTTTTTCCCCAACCCAATATTATAAAATTTGAGATACGTTAACACTATGTTGGGTCTTTTCTAATCCAAAATTATAAATGATTTAATAATTAATATTATTATTTAGTAATAAATCAATATGTTATCCTTTCAGGTGCAACAGCTAGCAGCCGCCGCCGCCGCAGCTGCGGCTGCCCACCACCAGCACGGAGTTGGTGTGGGCGTAGGCGTGGGCGAGGAGGTGGGCGCGTGGCGAGCGCCGCTGATAGTGGAGCCGGCGCCGCTGGAGGCTGACGTTTGGGACGCGTTCCGGCCGCATCACCAGCACGCGCCGCACGCACCCCAGGTGACGCACGCGCCGCACGCGACACACGCGACGCATGCGGCCGCCGCGCAGCAACACCATCATCCACACAAGAGGTGTGTATTGTGATATTTTGAATTAATGACACGATCTATCCTTTTTTTAACGTTTCAAACCATTTTCTAGTGTATCATTATTATAATTAAATTTTGATTTAGAACTTATCAATGCGAAAAAATCATAAAAAAGACTAACAGCTAAACGCAAAGTTATCGTTGCTTAAATTGCTTCTTAGTACTGAAACTGTATACAACTTCTGCAATAAGAAGCCATTTAAGTGACCATTAACGAGTGCATCATTAAGTTATTGAGAACTATTTGAAGTCTACCTGTTTGGGGTTGAAGGTTTCACATCTTAATTTCTTAATTATTCTACATAGATAAACGTACCAGATATCGCCAGATCCTTAATACGACAAAGTGTCAGATAAAATTAGAGTTCCAAAATTTCAAACAAGTGTCGTTCTTTCAATGAAAACTACTTATTAGGGCTATACTTAAAGTAAGCTGGTAGTTAGATGAATAAGAAATATCCAGTACTGTATAAGTGTTGCGGTTGTCGACAGATCAACAAAGCAGCAGTCGACCGGCGTGCCGCACTACCAGCCGCACCATCAAACGCATCAATACAGGTGCATATTGCCATCACACGACCGCCAATTGACAGCTATACGACGACCAATTGACAGCTATGTGACCATCATATGACCACCAGTTGCCCTCTATGTGACCATTATATGACCAACAATTGACAGCTATGTCATCATCACACGACCACTAATTGACAGCTGTGTGGCCATCACACGATCACCAATTGACTGTGACACTCACATATTACCATCTCCTCTCCTCTTAATTAATGAAGAAGTAAATTTTTAACCTGGACAGTTTGTGTTAGCGCTATTATATGTATGTAGACCTAAAACATATTACTAGTTGCGTTCCCTTTGTTTCGCCAATGCATAGGGTTTGTTTGAATGGACCTAGTTTTTTTATTACTATTCGATCTAAATCAAATCGATTAGACAGGTCCAGAGGCCCATAAATAGAACTATTATAAAATATTAATAATTAAAAAAAAACTGTTAGTTTTAAACATATTTTTTATTTTGCTTTAATTATAAGATAAGTTTTGCTGGCATATATTAACAGTAGTTGCTTTTTTGCACTGTAGTGATTTTTGTAGTGTTTGAATCTAATTGAGGGCAATTGCAGGATCTTCCTGCAGTTTATCATGCCTTTAATCGTAGTAATAAAATATAGGCAATATAGAAAGTATGTGGCTTGTATATGTTGATGATGACCGTATTCTATCTTATGTATTATACTTTTTATAACTTGAATTAATTGCACCACATATTCTGTTAATACATGACTCCAGGCAAATATTGATTATGGACTAATTTGTTACTGAATTACACAGATGAATGCATATTTCTTGGCGTTTTTTTGCTGTAAGATAATATTGTCCTTATGAATATACACATATAATTATTCGTTGAAATACCAAGAAACTAAGAAAAAGTTTAAAAAACATTCTATGTAGAACCTAATTACGCTCTCTGTACCTAAACTCAGTTCAAATTCGATCTGGAATTATTTCCCTACAACCTTGTCAAATGTGTACAGAAAATAATCTAAATCGAATTTGAACCAAGGTTAATGAAATAAAATAACATAATGAACTAATGTTTTATTCGGAATTGGTACAAACACTTCGTAAGTCAAACTATGCCATCGCTTCAACAAATTATACGGTGTGTGGTCTTGGAAGAAGCGGCAATAAAGTTTGTTGTAATAAATAATCTGACTACATATCTTCCCATTGTGGAATTTGTTCATGTTTTGGCTGTTTGAAACAAACTAAACAAAACACCAGCCCACATGTCAAGTGAAACACATTTTTGTCGTTGACCCGACATCTAAAATCTTACATTTCCGCAATTGACCGTCCGGTTGGTCTAGTGTTTAGTGAACCTGACTGCTACACCGAAGGTCGTAGGTTCGATTCCCACCCAGGTCAGCCTATTCTGTGATGAGCAAGAATGTTTGGTCCGTGGGTCAGGGTGTAAAGATGTCTATATGTATTTAAATATATTTATGTACATTTATCAGTTTTTTGATCACCATAATACAAGGTAAATAACATTTTATTTATTTTTTGTTTCTCAGCGTGGTGGGTGGCAAGAAGGAGCCGACACAACTGTCGCCGGTTAAGAAGCGCGTCAAGGAGGGCACGCCGCCCTCGCGCCCGCGACACCACGACCATAGGTCTGTACACACTATAGTTTACGGATTTAACGTTGCCCCACGACATCAGCGCGATGCCTTTCCAGAAGGTATTATTTTTGACTTCGAAACAATTGATTTTTAGGTAGAAAATTGGTTGGTCGATTTTAAGGTGATTGGTAGTTAGACGAGTTAAACCATCGTGTAAGTAATAAGTACTGCCGAGAATTAATTACACTGCCCAACAGTATGACAGCCCTGTTGTAGTCGCTGCCTGTGAAATGAGTGATACCTGGCCCAATACTTGGCCGGGACAAATGTTTAAATGACCGAATTATACTTTCATCATTATTTTTTACTTTAATTAAGTTAATGCTTGACAGCAATTCCAACTGACGGTGAAAGGCGATGTTGACCACACTGACATAGTGCGTTAATTATTACAATTTTAAGCGTTATTTATATTCATCTCAAATTGGAGAGATTTTTCCATGTTCTTCTCTACTTTCCAACAAGAACAGGTGAAGTAGTTACTTGGACAGTACTTTGAATGGAGCCCGTACACCATTTGTGAAATCCCTCATGATTGTGTAACAAGTCACGGGTTTATAACATGTTAACGTATGCAACAGCGGGCGCAGCGCAGTGGTGACAGGCTGGGGGGAGGCGGCGGGGGCAGCGGCAGGAGGAGCGGGCGCCCCGCACACGATCACCATCCGCGACACGCCGTCGCCCGCAGTTTCCGTCATCACCATATCCGACTCTGATGATGACAGCGATCGTCATCATCAACAGCAACAACAACAACAACAACAGCAGCAGCAGCAGCAACAGCAGCAGCAACAGCATCCTCATCATGTGAATAGAGGTATGTATACATTATAGGATTTGTTGTGTGCTGTTTTAGTGTTTGTAAGTTATGTTTGATTTAAATTGTTTGTGTTATGTGATGACAGAGTCTACTGTGATATTATAATGGAGTTATAGGAGTTTAGGAAAGTGTGAAAGGGCAAGGAACTCTAACAAAAAATAACGGAACTACTCTGTCTTGCTCCTTTTTGCTATATAAAGAAAATGTCTAAATCAAATTTTTCGTTCGTCAATTAAGTTTTTTTTTAATGTCAGATTTTATCGCATAATCAAATATTCATAATTTTGTATTTTAATATTATAGAAGTTGCCTAAATTCGCATTTGACAAATTTGGTACAAGCATCTTCATTTATGTGGCCTGGTATGCTCATTAGAATTAATAAGTTGAAGCAAAAAACCATTGGATTAATGTTAAGGATATATCCGATACCCAGGCAGCGGCGACTGTGTCCACCCGTCATTGAACCCGGGCCCGGTGCACTCTGGCAGCGCGGGCAGTCTCTCGAGCGGTGTTATCTGCCGTGCTCGGTCGCCGCGCGACGAGCGGCACGTCAAGCATGAGCCGCGCGCGCACAACCAGCAGTGTCATCACCAGCACCAGCATCCAGTAAGTATTGGGGGAGAGGGGTTGGTGGTGGATTCAGTGAGGGTATATGACTGACCCCCCCATTCATATTAATAGTATTCATGAGCCTATTTATGGCGGTCAGTCATGTATTTCGAGTTCAGCAACGACAACATTTTAGGGTATTGCTAAGATCATAATATTTTCTCTTGTTATATATCCACATTTACAATAAACAATACTAATATATGTGATGCGATGGTGATAGCAGCCGCAGCAGCCTGCGCCGCAGCAGCCGCAGCCGCAACAGCCGCAACCACAACAGCCGCAGCCGCAGCGGGCCGCCCCGCCACCGGCACAGGCGACGCCGCAGAGTCAGAAGAAGCGGCTGCTGGCGCTCGCCCAGCAGGAGGCGCAGCAGGCCAAGCAGGAGCCGCCCGCTGAACCACCACATCACTACACGGTCAGTTTATATAAATAAAATATAATAATAACTTTATTGTAAACTTAAAAAAATAAAGGATTACAATGGGCGGACTTAATACCTGAATGGCATTCACTACCAGTCAACGGTGGATGTTTATGAAAGGATGAAGTAGGTATTACATACAATATTGAAAATATCTACTTATATACTTTATATAAATAAATAATCAAATTTAAGGATGTGTAATATATATATCTACGAATCGATCTACAACCCGTCGGAAATATCTGCGAACCTCGCTGGAATGCGCTACCCCTCGCGCTACCCCGCCCCTCCGCCCGTTAT
>DWJZ01005828.1:0-13658 GCA_018249125.1 Asbolis capucinus
CTTTGGACAATTCACACACGGCCAACTGACCCCAAACTAAGCGTTAGCTTGTACTATGGTGATCAGACAACTGATAACATATGTACATAAATACTTTTAAATATACACTTATATAGATATTACACCCAGACACAGAACAAACATTCCTGCTCATCACAGAAAAGTTTGTCCTGGGTGGGAATCGAACCCACGACCTTTGGTGTAGCAGTCAGGTTCACTAACCACTACACCAACCGGCCAGTCAATGCCATTCTCTAGCAGTCAACCTTAGAGATTCATGAAAGGATGACTTAGGTGTTACATACATATATTATTAAAATACAATTGATAATATCTACTTATATACTATATCTAATAAAATAAAAAAATATTCATAGGACACACGCACTTATTTATATATATATATAAACATATATATATATATATGTATATATAAACACGGCGTTCATTGTGTGATGTCTTACTTTATACTCTTTACTATTACAATTTAAAAAATTAATTGGTTTAACTTTCTATCCACATCACTTTAATTCTACGACACATGACACTTAAGAAATGAAAAAAACGAACTAGACGTAAAGTTGACAGTGTTATGTTCATTCGTATCAGCGTCAAGTGTCAGCTGTCAACAGTTTCTTCCCGCCATCGCGATCTTGGCGTGACCATGACCCGTGCAACTGGATCGAAATATCGATATGATTATAAACAGATAGTGAGTATCCGTTTGAATTTAAAATCTGTAGTATCCACAACGATATTAGTTTAAAAACACATTGATATACTATTGTCAAACGTGTTCAATGATTTTTTTGATAGTATTTCATTTTCGAAATATATATATATTTAAATTAACTTTCGTAAATTAATGGAACTTATGTGAATTCTCGTATTATTGTAAATCGATTGTAATTGTAAATAAAAATTGTAAATCCGCATTATAATCGATAAACTTTATTTATTAAAAAGGCAACTATCAAGATCCATTTTCCGTGCTATATTTAGGGGTGACATACTAAAAGTTTCAAATAGTTTTTGTGTCAAACAGATTTCATTACACGTTTCCTTAATTAATTATTTTCAGCTGATATTTTTACTGTCAGCAAAGCGTTCTATATTTACATAAATTATATTGTATGGTATACAAGTATACGAGGTACCGTTAGCAAATCAGTCAACTATAAAAAGAAAACATCTGATATGCTTACATGGCCGTACACACCTATTGTAGTGAGCACGGTGGAAGAGAAGAAGACTGCCTGCAGAGTACTCCACTTCACTTCTGAGGCTGGGAAACTGTTCTCAAATTCTAACGCCAATCCATTTGATGACGCCTCTTCAAGAACCTGTATAAAAAAAAAAATTTATTTGTTCGTTTGTATGTTCGTTTGTAATGTAGTGCATTATTGGATTGTGATATTGGTAGCCTATTTGCTCACACGCACAAAATATATAGTAATTATTAGGCGTATTTCGATTTTCAGTGATCGAAAATTTAAGCAACCGCGGGCGCAGTCAATACGATGATAGGTGACCGCTAAGGTAAAAATTTTGTAAGTTTTCTCCTGATTGTAGGCTCCCCTGGATCTAAGTGCACGTTTATATATTAACTGAATTAAGATAAAACTTGACACAAAGAAAGGTAGTCTGGAACTTGTTATCAACTCATAACGTGGGCAGAACCGCGGGCAGAAACTATAGTGACATACATACATACATATATAAGTTGATTCTACAAAGGACGTACGTTTCCGGGTCTCGGGTGTTTGTCCTGATCCCCACTAGAGCGTAACTGTTTTTAATATTAACTTAGGGGTCCCAATGGGACATCAGTCACAAATCGAGTTCTGTTTTGTCGTACAACATCAATCAGTCTCTACAAGTTTGTTCGCAAATTCAAATATATAAACATGATTGTAGGAAGATTTCTGTGTGGAATATGTGGTAATTGGAGGCTGTCTTGTAAAATATTAAACTACGATTGAAATTATCAAAGTTATTGAAGAAGTTATGGGAAATGTTTTCAGTGCAATGATTATTTACAAAAAGTATGATGAAATTAAATATATGGAGTACCTGATTTGCATCAGTGTGGATTCGGGAAAACTTTTTAAAATATTGCAATGCTGCAATTGTTGTTTTTCAGTGTACTGAACTAGTTGACCCGGCAGACGTTATATTGCTTAATTAATTAAAATGTTTTGGACCAGCCGTGCTCACGAATTCTATGCACGGATTTGTTTCTTCGATAAGCTACAGAATTGTTAATAAAAAAATTGGGCTGTATAACATGTCGATTGAATAATTAACGTATTTTAAAAACATCACATATCAAATCAGATCAGTCATTTTTAAGAAAAGCACGCACGTACGCACAGAAAACCAGGCAAAATTTCCGACTCTTGGGTTGACCATTAACCCTTCACCAATCTATGCTCTAGGCCTCCTCATTATAAGGAGAGAGCGTTGCTCAGGAGTGGGCTATCAAGTCCAGAAAGCAATAATTATAATATTGTTTTTTCCTTACCCTTTCGTAAACTGCTAATTGGTCACTAAGTAATTTCTCGACACTTAGATCTTCTGTTCCGTTCACATTGTAATCTGATACAATACGTATTAGATTCCATCTTTCTGTCATCAGTCGATCTCTGTGATATTCTTGCTTCGCTATTTCAGCCGGGTACTCCAGGGCACGGAAAACCTGCATTAAAATTAAAAGTCTGTAATAATAATTTTAAAAATTATCAACATCAAATTGAACTGAAAACGAATAAATACCTTTTTCATTACAAAGTAATAAAATAATATTTAACGATAACATTATACTGTGTTACCCCTGTGGTACCCACCCACGATATATGTTTTTTGCGCCGATATTTCGACCCAGTTGCAAGAATCATGGTCCCGGCCGAACAGCGGTGGCATCCATCCATCCATGGTCAAGTGTCATTCATCTGTCATCCTGTCAAAAGTTCCTCATCGCCACCACAGTTCAGCCAAGACCATAATTCATGCAACCGGGTCGAAATATTGGCGTGAAAATATCGTGAGTACATATATCGTGAGTACTTATAACACAGCATAATGTACATAGTCCACGTTGATTCGAGTTTAAAAACGGTATTTACAATTTTATATATTTACTAATTTTATTTGATTATACTTTAAATATATACATTTAATTAAAAATTCTCAAATTCCTTTTCGAACAAACAGTAAGGAGACGATTGTAACTTAGTATCAGACACGCTGGGAAAATTTGTGTGATCTCCAGCGCCTTTACATATAGGCAAGAAGGGAGGTTTCATCTTCTGGTGAAGTATTGCATGCCAGTTCGTTTCACGGAACCATATATGGCTTTTTATATCATCCACGCCCGACTTGAGGGACCCGAAACGTTTCGTTGGATTCACCTCCAAAAGATTTTTTACTAGAGACTTGCAAGTAGGAGTCATGCATTCAGGTATTCGAAAATGTCCTTCCAAGATTTTTTCGTACAACTTTATTGTGTCCGAACTATAGAACGGAGGGAAGCCAGCGGTCATTTCATAAATAAGTATACCGAATGACCACCAGTCAACAGCATACGAGTAGCCTTTGGATAAAATGATTTCTGGAGCAAGATATTCCGGCGTTCCACATAAAGTCCACGTTCTGTTTTTTAATATTTTACAGAATCCGAAATCGCCCAGTTTAATGTACCCTGATTGTTCGATAAATATATTTTCTGGCTTCACGTCTCTGTGGATTATTCTGCAGTGGTGGAGATATTCCAGAGCTAAAACCATCTGGGCAGCATAAAACTGTGATAATGGTTCGGATAAATTTCCGAGCTTCTTCACCAAGTGGAACAGCTCACCGCCAGCAACATAGGGTAACAAAAAATATACGTACATATTATCTTTACAACAGAAATCTAGATTTATCACGAAGGGAAAAGATACGCTCTCTAAAATCTTCTTTTCGAAGAGTAATTGTTTCACATTCTTCTTCTTTACAACTAAAGATTTTTCTATAGCTTTCATAGCATGATACTCAAATGTGTTTTTGTCGCGAACCAAAAATACAGTTCCGTACGCTCCTGCGCCCAGCGTTACCAAACGATCGAAATCCTCTGCTGCCTTCTCATATGTTAATGGATTAGCATATTTCTTTGTAAAATCATTTTTTAATGAGTCTAAGTAACGTCTGTGATTGATCTGAAGCTCACGAGTGAAAAATACCTGCTTCTCTTCCTTTGTATCTACCGTGTTCATAACATGGCTTTTAAACTTATTATCAATATATAACAAATTGTATACGACTTCCAACTTAATGTAAGATTAATAAGCTATACTAAGCTATACTAATTAACGGCAAAAACCAATCGACCTATACGGGGTTATACCTCACTATTCTGACGTACATATCAAAATGTTGCCATTAATAATGTAGTTGAGATATAGAAAAAATATAATTCAAAGTTAATATAAAATAAATAATTGTTTTAAAATCTGTAAAAAAAATTGAATTTTTTTTCTAGCTACTTTTATTTTTGAGGAATGAATATTCAAATATTGTATTCTCTTATACAAAGCAGGCCTGACGTACACTTTTATATCGCCTGACGTACACTTTTAAATTAGGCGTCTGATACATGATGCGAGAGTATTTTAGTTAGTAAACTCCCTAGAATTAGAATACTTAATATTAGAGATTAATCAATTTAACTATGCAGCTACAAATAAAGCATGTGTAAAGATAAAAAAGGTTTATTTCAAGTACATCTTAAACAATATCTGAACGTACAAATATGATTAAATACGAATTTATACAAGCTCAAGCTTCCCCAAAAGATCGTAAGAAAATCCGCAGCATGATAAACGGTATCTGGGTGAAATTTGACAAATCTGTAGCTACGGCCTATTAACACTATCATAGATTTTAGAGCTATTATTTGAGTAGATTTAAGTAAAGATTTAGCGTACTTACAAATATCAAATGATCTGGTATTAAATATTTTCTGGTCTCAAAATGCCAAAGCCATTTTCATATTTGACCCAGATAACTCATTTAATAACAACAGAAAACTTATTTTAAAAATCACGAAACTCTTCTTTAAACATGCATTTTGACGCTTTTTTTAATTTCGTTTGAGATACATCAGGGAAATTGCTAGTATCACCAGCAGTAGGGCATATAGGAACAAAGGGAGCAGTAATTCTCTGATGCAGTACAGATTGCCAGCATATCTCTTTAAACCACGCGTGACTTTTGATATCAAAAGTGCCATTTTTCATGCAACCTAGCCTTTTGGTTCGGTCCACTTGCAAAAGACCTTTCACAATGTGTTTACATTCTGAGTTCATTGAGTCTGGAAATTTGAACTGTCCTTCGAGTATCTTCTCATATAATTTATTGGGATCTGACGCAAAAAATGGAGGGTGGCCTGCCTCCATTTCGAATATCAGCACGCCAAGAGCCCACCAATCGACTGGAAAAGAATAACCTTTAGACAATATAACTTCAGGCGCCAGATATTCTGGAGTTCCACAGAGGGTCCATGTATTTTTCTTTACGACTTTACCAAATCCAAAGTCACAAAGTTTCAAGTATCCATTGGTATCCACCAAAATATTTTCAGGCTTAATATCTCTATGAATAACTTCACAATGATGTAAATATTCCAAGGCTAGTGTTACTTGGCTGGCGTAAAATTTCGCCAAACTATCTGACAAATTGCCATATTTTTGTATATACGTAAATAATTCCCCACCAGCTATGTATGGTAGTACAAAGTAAAGATATAAATTATCTTTAAATGCCACATCTAAAGATACTATAAACGGGAACTGCACAGCTAGCAATAAATTCTTTTCTAGCAATAGATGTTTTACATGTTGTCTCTCCACAACAACCTCTTTTTGTACTACCTTCATGGCATGATATGTAAATAAATTCTTATCTCTTACTAAG
Organism: Asbolis capucinus; assembly: GCA_018249125.1. Classification (NCBI taxonomy): domain Eukaryota; kingdom Metazoa; phylum Arthropoda; class Insecta; order Lepidoptera; family Hesperiidae; genus Asbolis; species Asbolis capucinus. Next base: position 5,953 of record DWJZ01005828.1, read on the forward strand.
AAAACTTCTCCATAAGCACCATTACCGATGGCTTTTAAATTATCGAAATCCTCAGGTGTCTTATCAAAAACTGGGGGCTCCTGATACCTCTTCACAAATTGTTCTTTCAACATGTCCAAATATCGTATATGATCACTATGATTCTGTAATGTATAAGATGGTTTAGCCATAAGTCAACCTGTCAGTCTATCAAATATTGCATTCAGCATTAAAAAATAGAAATTGTCTGAATAAAATGTGTATAAATATGGGTAAAACATCTTTAGTTTTTGTTGTGAAGTTAATCTGATTGACATATACGATTATGTCAGATACCATGAAAGTAACCTGAAGTTGAAATTGAGCTAAATGAAAGTGACAAAATCAATTTGTACCATAAATATATTTACACGACGACGAAGTATAAATAAACGTATCCATTTGTGTATATAGCATTTTTGCATTTACAACATGGTTTTTCATTAATTTAATACAGTAGGTGACCATTTAATATTTCTAATAACACTTTATGGGGAAATTAGTTCCTGTAAAGTTTCTCAAATAAACATAGATAAAATTAATACACAAATAGAGGAGTTTTCAATCATAGATGTATAGACTGAAACTGGACGTACTAAATTATTTTTAATTCTTGCGTCATCATCTATTTATTTCATCACAATTTTTATCTTTCGGATTGACTGTTTTAGAATAGGAATAGTAATTTCGTTTTTGGTAATAAGTGTTTCAATTGTTAAACAGTTTCCCAAATTTATATTATGGGTGAAAATAATAAACGCCATAATTATTCATCCCGCTTGGGAGGGTATTCCAATTCACAGCAGGATCAATATTCACAATATCTCCGAAAATTGCAACAAGAGTTCGCTGAAACTTGGAACGAAAAGGCATATAGCAATGGAAAACTTGGTGATTTTGATCGCGTAAAGGTTCTAGGAACCGGCGCATTTGGTGTCGTATATTTAGTTAAACACATCTCAACTGGAAGATTTTATGCGATGAAAATGTTAGAAAAGGAAAAAATTGTTAAACTAAAACAAATCGAACATAGTTACTACGAGAAGAAGATTCTTTGCGGACTCAACTTTCCGTTTGTTGTTTACATGAAATACTTTTTTAAGGACAACGTTTATCTCTATTATGTGTTACCCTTCATACCTGGCGGTGAACTCTTTTCTCATTTGCGTAAAGTGGGTAAATTTGAAGAAACAGCAGCTAGATTTTATGGAGCTCAAGTGATTTTGGCATTGGAATATCTGCATGCATGTGAATTAGTGTATAGAGATCTAAAGCCAGAAAATATTCTCATAGAAAGAAGTGGTTACATTAAATTGACTGATTTTGGTTTTTGCAAGCTCATTCGAGGTCGCACTTGGACCTTGTGTGGGACGCCGGAATATTTAGCTCCAGAGATAATTCTGAGTAAGGGATACGGAATGTCTGTAGATTGGTGGTCGTTGGGTATACTGCTATTTGAAATGAGTGCTGGTCATCCACCATTTTTCGCATCTGATCCAATGAGGATTTATGAAAAAATTGTCCTTGGAAAATATAGATGTCCGAGTCATTTCTCAACAGATTTAAGAGACCTGATTTCGCACATTCTCCAAGTAGACGTCACCAGACGTTATGGAAATCTCAGGGATGGCGTTTTAGATTTTAAAAATCACAAATGGTTCAAAGACATAGAATGGGATAAATTGTTAGATAATCGCATGCAAGCCCCTTTTATTCCGAAGATTCGTTCACCGGGAGACACTTCTTACTTTGACTACTTCGATGAAGATAAGATTAAAGAGAGTCCAGTTTGTTTATTTGATGAAGATTTTGCTGACTTTTAATTTGTAACTTGAGTTAATTTTGAGGTTTAAGTCTTAACAAGCATAAGATAGTATTTAGTTTAAGTACTTATATCGGACGATATTAAGTTTATTGTTTTCTGCGTTACGTGTTGTCATATTTAGTACAGTTTCTAAATAAACGTTAAAAAAATATATTTTTATAGTCATTAAACCTATTCCTTCTTAAATAAATGATTAACCCCGCTGACTCCACCGCAGTGCGTTGAAAGGAACAAACTACATATATTATTAACTACATTAGTTATCCAAAGTCCAAACTTCATAGTTATAATTAACTCCAATCGTTTCCATTAAAGCGAACAAACTTTCCCCGTTAACATTATTCTAACAATGTTCACTGAGACTTTGTGTCCGTGCTCGAACGGATATAAAATAATTAATTTTATCTGATGAAAGAAAGACAAAAATAATGTATTCGGAGAAGATTTTAACTTTTACAAAATAAGATGCTAGAACGAATATAAAACGTACACCGAGTGTTGAATAAGAAGTAGAAAAAAGGAGATAAATTATATTAACCCCCCAAAGGTCCAGTTACTCCGTTGTACCGGTTTTCAGTACTGCCCTAAATAGTGGCAGATTGGTTGGTTGCTCACGATACAGACCCGAAGCGAAAATAAAAGGTAAAATAGGATTACAATTAACATAAACAGTGTATTATTGTACATATGATGTAATGATAATGGTAAGTGTTATAAATTATAATGATGTTATAAATTATGATGATTTTTTAAAAGTAAACGGATATTCAAATTTAGTTTATTGTTATACCGATATTTCGGCCTCGTTACACGGATCATGGCCATGGGAAGACGATATAACAGTCGGTATAACAATAAACAAATCGTAGACACTCGTTAACTTTAAAAATGTTTTATTCCGCGACGATAATAGTCTGAAAACATTATTTCTTACCAATCCCCCACCAGCAGTATACAGCATTAGTGCAACGAACAGTCCTACATGTGAGAAAGCTGCTCTGGGAAACAACCTCTCCCATTTGGAGGGCTTGGGAGATGTGCCCATAAGAGTTTCCGTCTCCCAGGACACATTCTTCACGCTTTTGCACATTGTGTTTTTCAGACTCTTCTCCAACATCAAATAAACATTTTGTTACGTCATTTTGGATAAAATCTCCTCGTCGTGGGTTACCAAATCACCAATATTATACCTGAAATAAAGAGAAATACATCAATACAAGCTTTCACACTCCTAGAATTGCCTATGCCTCGGATAACGTGGACACAAAAGACATATCACAAATAACATTAAAGATTTATGTTGTAAGCAGGGAAACGAGCGGACAGGTCAGCTGATGGAAAGTGATCACCGCCTGCCATGGACATTAACAACATCGAGGTGTCACCAACGCGTTGTCAGCCAGAAAGGAAGAAATAAACCTGCGCGGAAGACGGACAAAGAAAAACACAAAACAGACCATTTCTGAACGAAAGGCAGAAGAAGAGTGAATATTTATTTGTTACCGGGAGTCGAATTCGGAACGTGTCAGGGTCATACCAGTAGACTATTGGTTGGTTACGTAAAATATAAGTACAATACGCACGCAATATAATGGCACTGTTGTCGCAGGTCAGAAGTAATCAATATTTATGCTGTAGCATTATAAACTTGAATGCAGTTGGAATTGCCCTGGTAACATACATTTCAGGATTTATTAGTTACTTTAAAACGTTATGAAAACTTCAGTAATGTAACCCAACATGCAGTGCAGGGTTTTAATTCAGGACAATGTTCAAGCCTTTGGGCTCTCAATATGCCTACTCGTAAATATGTCATGCAGTAGTCATGTCAATTACGTAGTTTAGTCGGATTTCTGTTTTTACAGACGAACGAATGCACATGGAGAAACTGAAAGAGTTTTACGTAAATTATTTACGGAAACCCGAATAAAATTCCATAAATTTTTCCCCTCTTGTGCCTTATAAGTTACTAGTTTGTGTGGTTTCGCCCTCATCATGTTTTAATAAAAACTAGTCCAGACTGATTCCCAACAATACGATCTATACGTGTGTTAAATTTCATCATAATCCATTCAACAGTTAGCGCGTAAAGGAAACTTAAACATCCAAACTTATAAATGTCCACATCATCCCAGAGGAACTTACGAGTACAACCGGGACAAAATCTATCCTACATTCATTTCCTGGGTGTCGTCTACCTGTGTGCAAAGTTTCATCTTAATCCGGTTAGCGCGTGAAGGAAAGACAAACATCCAAACATCTTCAGAAACATTCATATTCATAATATTAGAATAATTACGGATACTTTAATCGAAAAAGTAATGGCCTAGTTTATTTCTTAGGCTCTATATTTTAATACATTTTCTGTACAATAAGTACGACTCGTGCCTTGTACTCTTTCTAATATTCAGAGCAGTATTACAGTAGAACAGAACGACAGTGTACAGGTTCTCAGTTGACAACAGATCCCCAAAACAATGAAATTTTAACCAACCACTTTATCTCCAAAGTCCCCAGAGGCAGATAAAATTTTTGGCATTGAATTTTCTACGAAAAAGAACCATTTCATAACGGTCTTGGGGAATTCAAAAGGTTAGAAAAAAACATTAGCTTCACAAAAAACATGACTTTATTTTTTTTTACGTAATGTGTAAGTTAATGCTTGACACGGTCCCACCTGATGTATCATGAGTGGTGAGCCCACAAACTTAGTAAATGCCTATTCACTCGTTTATTGAAAACAATACAATTTATATTGATTCATAAGGATTAGAATTTTTAATACCGTTTGCATCCAGCCACCTTAGATTAGACTGTCTAGACCAGGAGTAAGCAACCCGCGGCCCGTGGGCCGCATCCGGCCCATGGAGCATTTTAATGAGATTTTTTATGCTTATGCTGTGTCAAAACAAAAAATATTACAAGATAATTATGCAAATATATAAAAACTTTACATAGTATCTCTAAAACGTTAAATAGATTTGACTAAGTATAAATAATGCTAATCTATGTGCGTCCCTCTAACAAAATACAAATTTAAAATTGGCACTTTAATTCAAAAGGTTGCTCACTCCTGGTCTAGACTATTTAACTATCTTGAACTTAGATAAGAACCAGACAAAGTCCAAACTACCAAGGTTAGTTTAAGATTATTTATTTTGAAATTACTTCAAGTTCATAAGAGCCAGTAGTAGATACCCATGTTATTCTCACATTTTTTAAATTAATTTAAGTAAAAGCAAAGAATAAATATTTTATACAAGCTTTTATTTAACTTACAGTGAATGTTTGTACATATTTTGGCATGTTAGTATATTTGTATAATAGTTTGTTACGGGTCAAGTTTTGCAAGCTTAATTTGACCCACTTCTTCTTACACTACGGAGCTGAAATTTTGCATACTGCTTTAGTTCTGATGACCATGAATTTTATGATAAGCATGACCTGATACTACGTTCAGGATTGGCTCCATACAAGGGAACTCCTCAGCGGTTAACAATACAGTTATGAAATTTTGTGTATTTCTTTGTATAAAATACGTATAATTAAAGGTTGTGTTTTTAAGTATTGTTATAAATCTTGTTATAATTTTATATTCCACGTTGATGTACTTGCTTACAAACTCTCATCGCGTATTGTATCCCCTTTATATGAAGTTGTTATTATATAAAGTTTTTATTGCAATATATTAGATAATTACACAGAATTCAAAATTGCAATTAATTGGTGGCCATTACACCACGCTGGCCCAGTGCGAATTGGTTGTTAGACAAAGTTACTTCAACAACTATAATTCTTTTAACTAATGATGTTTTCTAACTACATTTTTTTTATAATTTTATTCATTTTATAATTGATGTAGACTTTGTTAACTTTAGTTAAGTGAGCTATTGGTTCGAATTTGATTTGATAGTCTTTTGCTAATTTTGCTAAATTGTTAATTTACCATCGTTGCTCACCATCGGTCAGGTTTGTGGCCAAACAATTTATAGAATATAGAAAACATGCCCCTTGGTCTAGTTAGTGAACCTGACTGCTACACCGAAGGTCGTGGGTTCGATTCCCACCCAGGTGAAACTTTTCTGTGGTGAGCAGGAATGTTTGTTCTGTGGGTCTGGGTGTAAATATCTGTACAATACTGTAAATATCTATACTGTACTGTAAATATCTATACTGTACTGTAAATATCTATACTGTACTGTAAATATCTACACTGTACTGTAAATATCTATACTGTACTGTAAATATCTATACAGTACTGTAAATATCTATACTGTACTGTAAATATCTATACTGTACTGTAAATATCTATACTGTACTGTAAATATCTATACAATACATACGTATTGTTTCTTTTGAAGTTCCTTAATTAAAGATAACACTAAAATATTACTTTAGTCGCCCAAAAATCTCAATTTGAAGTAAGAAATTTGATAATATAATTATTATAAATTTGCCGCATACCATGACTAAGAACCTTATATGATTTTACGATATTTTCACGAAACTCGGGGAATACCAATCACAAATATTTAATTTCCAAACGTAATTTTCATCGAATGGCACGCAGAATGAGCGAAATGAACGAAATAAAAAACCTCATTCCGGAGTTATTTACTGAAAGTTCTGGTACAAAAGGGAATTTGTTCAACGTGAATTCAATGAATTTATTCGAATAAGATTTATACAATACTATGTACATTTACTGGTTCTATAGTTCTCGAAACGCTTATAGGTATCTCACACGTAACGTGGCGAGTGGCGAGACAGCGCTCTCGGCCCAGTGCTCGATACTTAATATTGTGACGAATGCTCGGCCGAGCGTTGTGTGTGGCGAGAGTCGCTAGAATCATGTGTCGATAGCAAGTAATGACTACAGTGGTGAGACAGCGCTGACAGCCGAGTGCTCGGTACCTATGAATATTATCGTTTTGTATTTTTCGTCCTCCCAGCAAACTCGGCCTAGTCCGGTTTGCTGTCTCACCACTGTACTCGTTAAGTGTGAGAGGCCCAGTAAGATGAACAGTATACAGACATAGATCAGAGCTCGATGGCTTGTTATGATCGTAAGTGATCGGAGACATTAAGCATCAGCGGGCGCGTTGGTAGGAAGATGGGTGACCACTAGTGGCAAAGTGTCTTGAGCGCTTCCGTGCTTCGAAGAACACGTTAAGCTGTGGGACCTGGTTGTTATTAGATAGCAATTGTTAAGCCATGTCAGAGGCTTTTGGGTGGCATAACCTTCCGACTTTTTTGCCATTAATCCCTCCACCAATCTGCGGAGAGGAACATGAATTAGTATGTTGAAGTACCTAAAAACGAAGCTTCATACAGTTTCATAGAATGTTCTGAGAAATATTAGTCATTAATTTATTTAGAACAATCATTGAATTCAGTAATGACGCATTAACGACCCTAGTTTAGTATACAGTATTGTGCCTGTGAAGTAAATGGTCCCGAAATCAATTCCCGGCTGGTAAAATAAATATCTTATGACAACTCACACACGGCCGTCTGAACCCAAGCTAAGCATCAGCTGGGGTCTGCCCGCGGCTTCGTTCGCGTTATGTTAATTATTTTATTTCGGCCCGTTCCTATATATATTCCTATATACCAAAATATGAATTGTAGAATATTATTCGATTTAACTAAATTTATGGTTCACAATTTTCGTCATAGTGGCTTCCACATAAAAGGTAGATATATATATGCTGTCACGGACTTTTATTTAGTACTACTCGAGACAAACAATCCTACGGTACAACATCTTTGTGTAACTCCAATGGTTTGGGCAGCGTACTCCAAGGCAGCTCTCAGAGGGCAGATTTTTTTCCTACTTAATTCACATGTATTGACCAAAACC
>DWJZ01005829.1:0-13653 GCA_018249125.1 Asbolis capucinus
GTAAAGTCTATTAACACCCTTTAAGTTGTAAGTACAACTAGCTTCGGATGGGAAATTAGTAAAAGAATAAATCCTGTGTTTCTATTGCAAGTTGGTATTTTAGGAATTTTAAAGTATCTTTAAATGAAACTAGGGTCCGCCCGCAGCTGCGCTCGCGGTAATTATGTTAATAAAAAGTAGCGTATGTGTACTCCAGACTCTAATCTATCCCTGTACTAAATTTTATTTAGATACGTTCAGTAGTTTTTGCGTGAAGGAGTAACAAACATCCATACATTCTCAAAAATTTTCGCATGTATAATATTAGTAATATACAAAGAATTTCTACAAGTACAATATGCCATTTTAGATGTGCCTTTATCAGAAGCACAGACACAGACATCTTATCAATACGAGATAATTATACATTCATTGTCATATCAAATTCTCTCGTCTGAATCTCTAAAACATATTACGTTAACTTCACCTTATGTCTTAAATTATTAAACTTGAAAAACTAATTAGAATTTAAGGTAAAGAATATTTTATTCCTATTTAAATTCAATTATTCTATCATATTAGAATTATATTAATTATTAAAAATATACATATAAATTTTCTATTCATATTAAATTTGTATATACATACGTATAAAAGAAATATTAATTTTAAAAATAAAAAAATTCAAACTTACTCAAACTGGATATATATAAATGAAATTCTTCTTTGTTATCTTCTTCTTGCCACTAATATAGTTATTATCATCAAATTATATATTATTTTTAACATATACCATTTTTTTATGACAAACAATAAATTCTTTCAATCATAATAAAATATTGCAATAGTAAGAGCAAGAAAGATTGTAAATAAATTCATCAATCATCTGTAGTTCAATTACGTTGATTGGTTTTAAAATCTCAATTGAATCGACTCTCAAAATACTTTAGGGAAGTAATGAACAGAAATATCTCATTCGATTACACAAAAACACCATTCGAAATGAGCACGGAACCGGCGTCATGATGTCTGCCGCTCCGGTACAATATTGCGTGACCCATTATGCTGTCCAACACGCCAATAATTCCGCTGTCATATAATATTATTCCATGGAAAATATCTACATAAAAACACTAGAATCTAATATCCACCGCCAAATATACAGCTCGCGTCATTGACCGCCTATTTCTGTATACTTCATGTCCTTTCTCCAGAAATACAGACCCGTCTACACTACAGATTGTAGTATTTGTCCACTCAAATATTGCGCAATTAAAAGTCGGTGTTTTTCACATTTTAATTACGATAAGAAAATCCATATTTACTTGTTTTAATAACCCAACAACATTTTGTATCTGATGTTATTAACGGAGTTAGTAAAGGTGAAAATATAAGACTAAACTCGATGGATTTAATTAGTGGACTAGATTCAATTATTATTCTTCTAAGTTAATTCACCTGGGTGAATAAATTTATTAATTCACCTATGTTTTAGACACTATTTAATTCTACTAAGTACTTACACAAATGCACATAGGTGAAATAAGTCTACTAGGTGGTGACCTATCTATTACGAATAATTAATTGATTATAATGGATGTACATCGCGTAATTAATACGTAATGTAGACGCCGTAAAAAATGTTGGCTTAAGGGTTTAGAGAAACTCATAGATGGCGTACTAGTAGGTGGCATAGATTTCAATCAATGAATAATAATAGAAGCGTATTATAGTAAAGTTTTATGAGATACGCCCTTTGTTTTCCGTATAAGGGCGTAACTCCTGTGGGTTATGTCGGTAGTGTTTCCGTTTCGATTTGTAAATTATTTTCATGTTTCAGTAAGTAATTGCACAAAAATTAGGTTTCTGAGTTTTTGAATTACTCTTTACGGTTCGACCTAATAAAAACTTGTTAAAAATACAGCAAAAATAAATGACATGACGGTGACAGGTGCCAAATATTGAGGAAATAATTGGCAAATCGGGTGGCTCCTAGCCGAGATCAAACTGATGTTATACAGAAGAATTTATAAAAGTAAGATAGTTTGGCAATTCGGCGAGGTAATGTCACCAGCTTTCCAACAATAGCAGTGTCCCAGTTAGGAGTTTTAGATGATACTAGCACCCGCCCGTGGTTCGTTCGCGTGGTATGTTGATAAAAAGTACCCTATGTGTTATTCCAAACTATAATCTATCACTAGGCAGAATTCCACGCAGATCGATTTAGTAATATTTTTAACAAATTAACGCTAATCTATTCATATTAATATTATAAAGCTGAAGAGTTTGTTTGTTTGTTTGTTTGCTTGAACTGTCATTAATGTGTTACTTGTATTGTATCACTGGCGACAGAGGGAGTCTTAGTGCTAAAACTGACTGCGTTCAGTGGGAAGACATCCTTTTTAACGACGTCATATGAACGAAAGTAAACAGATACGTGTTTTGTATCCCTTATCGCGTAGGTCCATCCTTTGATCTACAAAATAAATGTCTTGATATACAACATACATTCGCAGTACCTATTGCTTTATAGCTTTTGTCGTCCAAACAATCGAACTTGGCATCAACATACGTTCTGAAAAAAAATTTACGACGATTCTAAACCTTATATCTGTACACATAACGTCTAAATTAACATTAGATCAGTCCGAAACGAAAATAAAATCTTTTACTAGCCATAAAACAAAGTTTTTTAACAAAGTTTATAATATTCTACGACTTTTACGCCTTGCGTGAATCTTTCTACTACTTTTAATAACACGTTAGTACATGAAGTTGTACCAGAACACAAGAATAACATGAGTCAAACTTATGGCTTTTGTTCGCACCTGACTATTGAGCCGGAGGCCGTAGGTTCAATCTTCACACAGAACAAACTTTTCTATGACGAGCAGGAATATTTGTTCTGAGTTTGTGTGTAAAAAAAGTACGACAGGCAGGTTGGTCTAGTGGTTAGTGAACCTGACTACTAGACTGGTGGTCGTGGGCTCGAATCGCACCCAGGTCAAACTTTTCTGTGATGAGCAGGAATACTTGTTCTGTGTGTCTGGGTGTGTAATAGAAATATATATTTAAGTATGTTTTAAACGTATATATGTATGTTTCTCAGTTATCAGATCACCATAGTACAAGCTAACACTTAGTTTGGGGTCAGATGGCCGTGTGTGAGTTGTCCACAGATATTTATTTATTTATTTATCTGTGTTTGTGTATCAGTTATCTGATCACCATAGTACAAGCGAACATGCTTAGTTTGGGATCAGATGACCGAGTGTGAGTTGTCCAAAGATATTTACCAATTGCAATCCATAATTGTCCTACGACTGGGCTTATGTTTCCACTTGCAATGTCAATGGAACAGGCCATAGTCCACCATACTGTCTGAACGTGGATTAGTGGACATGACACTCTTTTGAGAACTTTATGCAGAATTCTGAGGAGAGCAGGTTTCCTCACGATGTTTTCCTTCACCGTAAGTGATACTTCTGATACGTACATAATTTTGAAAACGAGAGCTTTGTGCAACAGGATTTAAACACAGCACCTTCCGTTCAAGAGATCAATTTTCAAACCATTAGGCAGTTACTGCTTTTGTTGTCAAGTTTTTAGATTCCGTGCAAGAAATGAACAAACGGAATACTAAGCTGTCCGGGTCTCTCCGTCTTTCCCCGGAGTTCCTTTCTTTCAGGAAAATGCCATCAAGTAGTTAATATCAAATACTCAGGACTGTGGAAATATCTCAGAGCTGAGTCAACGCAATGAGAAGATAAGACCACATACTGGTAAGTCTTTATATGAACATGTTCTAAAAACCCCTATTAGAAAGACGGCGTTGACGCAAGCAAAGCATGTTTTTGGCGTAATCCGATAAAATAAAGATAAACATATCACTTTTATACAAAATCTGAAGTGCTTTGTTTATCAGATAAATTCGGAATCGAAAGTATACTCGCAAAATGTGTACAATTTTCTTAATCTTTACATAAATCTGACAAGTTACAATGATGTATGTGCGGGCAGTATGATAATATTCATGATTACTATACATATATATAAGTAAATGTACATTGACAGGCCGGTGGGTCTAGTGGTTAGTGAACCTGACTGCTACACCGGAGGTCGTGGGTTCGATTCCCGCCCAGGTCAAACTTTTCTGTGATGAGCACGAATGTTTGTTCTGTGTGTAAAATAGAAATATCTATGTAAGTATGTATTTAAAAGTATATATGTATGTTTATCACTTGTCTGATTACCATAGTACAAACTAACGCTTAGTTTGGGTTCAGATGGCCGTGTGTGAGTTGTCCAAAGATATTTATTTATTTATTATACGTAATTGAGTTATAAAATCGACTTTTTTTTTTCGTTTCATATCACTGTTGTAATACTTTCGTATCAAATATTATAAAGAGCGTATAATTTCTGTAAAATTATTACTTCTATTAAAAATTTACGTACCAAATATTCTAAAAGACATATGAATTATTTTAAATAATAGCGTGAAAGATTTTCATGTCAACTGTTCTAACAGGCGTATCTTATTATGATTAAAATAAAATAAAAAATACTACAAGACTAATTAAAAACAATGGAAAATGCTAGGCCCCTGTGGTGCAGTACCCAAGACGCTGGCAGCGTTCCCCCTCTGCATAACAATATTTTAATATCACTGGATATAAATCAAGCTTTAAGACGAGTCGGGTCGCGCTACCGAAGAGAGTTGTCATTATTAAAATGGCTACTGAACGTTATGTTAAAAATAGTGTTAAACACTCATGACGTATCTAACAGTGCATATGTATACTCAGCGTATAAAAAACTGTGATTCATGGTTTTGGATGTCATGTTCCAGACAAGAGTAAAGTTAAAAATATGGATGTATACCACAAGATCTATATAAAATTTAAGAAATTTGTCGTAAGCACAGAGCATTAAAGGGTTTTAGCATACATTTCTACAAGGACTGGAATAAGTTGCTGGCGTCAGTGTTTACGTTCGATTACAATGTGTCTTTAAGTCAAGAGTACTAGCAAAAGGTATTACTAAATTAACGCGCTTACCATCAGTTGGGATAGTGGTCAAACATTAATTTATAGAAAGTAAAAAGAAGAGTATATTTTGTTATAAATTTTAATGTTAATAATTATAGTTTATTATAAATTTTAATTCTTATACATATATGTATATTAGTACCGAGTATATATTATGAGGTGTTGTCCTAGAGATTGCCAGATAGGGTAACAATAAGTTTTTAGTAAGAAAAAGAGGTTATGATTTTTTTTTATCGAGACAACTAAGTTAACAAGGAAAGACATACAACAGAATTTGAAAAAAAAAATTAGGTATTCTTAAAATATCCTTACCTATAGTGTTGCTGAACCTGCCAGCGTTTCTTAAATAGGAAAATAGTTCTCCCCCACAGACGTAGTCAAACAGCATGTATATGCAGGAATCATCATGAGTCCACCATCGCCTGCAATCAAAAAACATTAACAACTATTGAAATATCAATCGTGTAATACAATAAGTTGTTTTAAAGCAGTTTGAGCCTGAATATTGGCAGTAGCTTCAATGAAAATAATATAAAGCTAATATAGCTTTAATAATAATATAAATATATTCTGATGAACCCGCTAAGAGAGTTGACCGCTATCTCCGATAGATGGCGTTAGGAGTTTGATTTTAAATTATCATTACTACATACATATATTACTATAGTCAATGGTTCCATACTGGCTTCTGATCAAAGTCAAACTCTAAGTCTTAATTAATTTATTCACGTCGGTATTAATAATACAGTGAAGGAAAACAGCGTGAGGAAACCTGCACTCCTGAGTGTTATTTTAATGTCATTAATTAATGGCTCAATACTTAACTGAGCACAAGTCTCCCTTAAGTATAGCTTAGAAGGCGAAGAACATAGTTAACGCTGCTTCAAATGAATGAATGCCTCCGACAAGGCTTAACCATTGCTTGATTTATAAACACATCGCGATGTCATTATATAAAATCGGTTAGACAGGGGTGAGCAACCTTCTGATTGAAAGGGCCAGTTTTAAATTTGATTCCTACTAGAGTGCCGCACATGTATTAGAATTATTTATACATAATCAAATCTACTAAATCTTAAAGTTACTATGTCAAGTTTCTTATATATTTGCTCAATTTTCGTATAATGTTTTTTAATGTTGTATTACTTTATGTTTTGACACAGTGTTCGACTTTCTATGCATAAAAAAATCTAATTAAAAAATGCTTAACTGTCCACGGGTTGCTTCTCCCTGGGTTAAACTAATGTTTTATCAGAAACAAGATAGGTCTAGAAGTTACGTAATCTTTATTGGCAAACCTTTCACTCTCATGTTTTTATATATCGACAAGACATCGCAATGAAAACTTGTTATCTCCTGTCTTCAGAATGTACATAAAATATTATTAATTATACCAGTTTGAAACAATACATATTGTTTATTGGCACCTACCTCTACTAGATAGATCGGCTGTTTGCTATTGAAATAGCAATATATCAATATATCAGAGTCGTAAGCAATAAGTCCACTGTTGGTTTGACTTTTGCCAGCTGTTCTGTCGGGAAACGCGACATCTGTTCTGTGATCTCAGCTAAAGTTAGCTGGGAATACACAGATAATTTATATAAATTTAGTCAAATTCAAATATTCGTTAATTTCCATTAAATTTTTAAGGCATATGAAACCTTTGGTATGTCTCACTATTATTTGTCCTACTATTATTATTAACACGAAAGTTTGTGGGGATGTATGGATAAACCTTTATTACTCCTTCACGCAAAAAGTACCGAACGAATCTGAATAAAATTTGGCATAGAGATAGATTTTAGTCTAGAATAACATGTCGGCTACTTTTTATCAGGTACGTAACAGGCGGGCGAAGCCCCAAGGAAAATGAAATTTAAGTTAATAGAAAATTATGACTAACAATAAAATGTCATTGACCTGAAATTAAGGAGGTACCTACTTGTGACTAATGGTAAGATTTATAAATGCAAAACGTTCGAAGGCTATGAAGAGGCGGCGGCCCTAGTAGTTACGATTTAAACCATTTGTGGCATCAGGCTATTGATGGCCCACTACTGAGCACGGGCTTCTAATCTAGAGGCCTAGAGCATACTCCACCATGCTGATACAACGCGGATTGCTGAGGGAGTGGCCAACCAAAGTACAGAAGTTTTTATCCAACCTGAAGACTTCCGACATAGCTTAACGATTGTTAGTTAGCTAATAACATACAGGACTAACAGCTTTACTTCCCCTTCGAAGCACGGCAGCGCTCATGAATTTTTTGCCACTAGCGGTCACCCATCCTCTGCGGCTGCACCCGCTTAACTTTTCGATCGCTTGCAATCGAAACAAACGCTTTGCATCTTCACAATTTCTTAGAAATTTTGTGAACCGCGTTCATTTATTACATCAACGCGACGTCCAGTCAAAGGCGCATAGGAGATAGTGACGCACGTCGGTTGCGGTAACGACGATCGGCGGGCAGCCAATTACACTACGGGTTTTGTAACATGTGCCAGATAATCATGAGTGACGGTTTCAGTGGTTTTAGTACCACATATTGGGTTTCACTACACCCAGTGATTCTACAAAAAAAACTTTATTATGTCTAGGAAAAATATGCGTTAAGAAAGTTAATAATTCTAGAAATATACTAATAATATGTCTAGGAAAAATATGCATTAAGGAAGTTGACGTTTAAGATTTTGTATATAGATTATGTTGTCAACAACTTTAAGAAAAAAATCACGACTGCCATTAAGTCATATACTCCGAAAACCAAGAACTAGTTTTTGATTATCTACTCTCTTTGAGAAATATTTTATTGATTGAGGTATTTTTGTTTGCAATTTTCTAATGCTTTTTAAATAGTTATTATGGAAATCGCGCTGAACATAAAAAAAAAAAATTCTAAAAGTTCCGCCTACCAAATCGGCAAATTATGAAATATTTTAAAATAAAGTATCTTATAATTACACAAAAATAAATTACTTTAAAATCATGAATACCTCAACTTTCTCCTCTTTATAGGCATTTATTAAATAAATATCACTTATAAAAATTACCCACAATTTATAAAATGAAAATGTCGATTTGAAATAGTTTACTATCGACTAATATATCGCTAGAATTCCGAAAACTTAAAAGTTTTTTTAATATTTATCGAAAGATATAATCTTTATTAACATATATGAATATTAATTGTATTGGTAATTACATTATAGAGAGCGAGGTAAGAGCGAATAGGCTTAATCCAGGTTGATGCGGTTTACTGACTCAGACATCTCAACTTATCATCCGGTACAATTGTACGGTTGTTCCATTTCAAAACGTAGTAAGTCAACAAAACTATTTTTTTACAGGTTAGCACATAAATCTAAAAAAAGACAAGGCAAATCCAGAGAAGGTTTTGAATTTGTTAGTGTCTTAGTAGGTTTAAAAGTGCTCACATAGTGAACCTAGTTGGTACTGATGGTTAAACTCGCTTCTTAAAACAGATGATTCGCCCGCGTGTAAACATTGCAACCCTTAATTATTGTCCTAACATTAGCCTCACGTGTCCTTTCACAATTTATTTAATATTAAATAAGTTAGTGCTTAACTGCAAAACCACCTGATGGTAAGTGGCGACATAGTCTTTGATGATGAAGCGCAGTAACTTAATAAAAGCCTATTCACTCTTCACTTGAAGACATTTACATTATTATCAAACGAAAATACCGACGCGGGTAACTTATTCCATTCCTTTGCCTTTCTGAAAATGTAAGGAGTACAGCCCATTGTCCACTACGTTTGATCCGGGTTGGTGGACTGCACACACCTTCGAGAACTTGATGGAGAACCGTAGCAAGTGACAATGAACTTCTCGCACATCATTCTGAATATTTTTTCGAAAATTTGATGAAGGGGTTTTTAATATGGAGGGGTCTCTAAATAAAGCACGAAAATATATATTTTTTTAATTATTGTGTCTGCCTGAACGCGCATCACGTGACAACTAGCGGACAGATTTCGATGAAACTTTGTAAAGTTATTACTCATATCCCCGATTAACATTTAGGATACTTTTTATTCCGAATGATTCCCGGATTTGACTGAATAGGAGAAGAAAATTTGTATGGGATTTTTTTTCAATGTCAACCGTTTTGGTTAAAATTTGCAACAAACATGCCGTATATAATTAGTGATATACAGTGTTTCTTAGTTTTTTGATATGTTGTTATGAAAAGAAAAAAAGGCAAAATAATTGAATATTTAGAAATTTTCAATACAAGCTCCTGAGTGATACGTGTATGTGTTCACCTTGAATTTGAAATTTACATATCCTTAATATAATTCCTTCAATATGAATTCAGCATTTCTATAATTTCGTCCTATAAAGGATAGAAAAGGGGGGTGAAATTTTGTACCAAAATGCATCTCAATGTATGTAGTATTTATTTTTGGAATGACTTTAAATCTCGAGAAATTATTATTATTTAGGAAACTTTTCATTTCTAATCATACCAGAGTTCCCTTGGGATACGAGATGCAAGTTTGTATGAGATTTTTCGTCCACTGGTTATAAAAAAACAATGTATTTCTTAAGCAAAGCTGCGGGTACAGCTAGTAAATAAAATACAAAACACAATACTCACAGGTTGACTATAAAAGGGTGGTTAATCTCAGCCAATATGCTCTTCTCATTCATGACATGGTCGACCTGCTTCAGCCGGATCACGTCGGCCATTGACAGAATCTTCATCGCCAAGTATTCGTCGGCGGCCTTGTCTCGACAGAGACACACGCGCCCGAAAGTGCCTGTCCCTGTAACAAAAACAATTGAATGAATATATTCAGTTATATGTAACAAATTCATTCATCCATTCACTCAGCATCATTTATTTATTTACCCTCAGGTAGGATTGTGGGATAGACATTAACTTATTGTATTTAAAAATAAGTGATATATTTATTCAATTGTTACATGTATCAAAGGTATATGCAACTTATTCAGTTGTATGTAAGGAATTCAGTTGTATATAATAAAATTAGTGAACTACCCGTTCCAGTTAAATTAGACGACCATTTATTTTATATTCTTATTACTGCTACCAACGAGATGAATGCGCAACGCCTGAGGATTGTCTGGTGACAGAAGAAGAATGGGAATAAAGAATAACTAAATGACAGGAAGAAAGAAGAGTTGAAGTGGCTCCTAACTCCCCAAGCCAGACAACGATAAGTCTATATCCCTCACATAGTGAAAGGAGACTCAAGTCCAGCATTGGAACAGTTATGGGTTGCAATAACGATAGGGAACAAAGATGACTAAATTTGACAGGAAGAAAGAAGAAACGAGCTGGCTCATAACTCCCAAGCCAGACAACGATGAGTCTATATCTCTCACATAGTGTGAGGAGCTTTGAATCCAGCATTGGAACAGAATGGGTTGCAATAACGATAGGGAACAAAGATGACTAAATTACAGGAAGAAAGAAGAGCCAAACTGGCTCATAACTCCCCAGCCAGACAACGATGAGTCTATATCCCTCACATAGTGAAACGAGACCCAAGTTCAGCAGTAAAGCTGGAATGGTTACAGTAATGATACAACTATCAGCCAGCTAACGTTACTGAGAAATAAAGCTGACTCAGACGCATTTCGACATGCTAACACACCTTGCACTCCGTAAGTCTAACATTTATCGACATGTTTTAACTAGCGATTAGTAAACATTGAATAAAAATAAATTACAAGAAGAATACGCAGATTTTCCTTATCTTTCAATATTTACTGATTCACAGCTACACTATTTTGCTTATTAAACCGAGTATATGGTGAACTTTTTCTGGCTAGACAATAGACTCATCGGCCTTATATTTTACTTGGCAGACAATGCATGTATGTGATCTGTTTCTGGATACACATTAGACTAATAGGCCTATATTAGACATCGTGTGCCGTGGAATGGTTGTGATTTATGATGTGACGCAATTTTCAACCAATCATAGTACATTATTCAGACGATCTGTCTAGTCATCTATCATCTACTTATAACTTACTACTCCTAACCGTAAGTGACATAATTTAGTACAGAGGTCGGCAACCTGTGGCTGAATGACCGTTAGTGGCCCGTGTGCCATTGCGTTGCGGCCCGCACAGAATCTATTTCCACGGCAAAACTTGGCGTTTCTTGTGAGCCCGCACAGGATCTATTTCCACGACACAACCTTGCGTCTCTTGTGAGATTCCTGACGATATCACATGTAATGGGGCCCGCGCCAATATCCTTACATTTGTGGCACTCATGTCAGAAAAGGTTACCGACCTGTGATTTAGAACAATGTTAATAGGCAACCCATCCATCATCCGCCTTTCCTCATGGCTGAGGAATCATAAAACATACTCTATCACGTTGTTCCAATACGGAATAACGAATGGAAATTACTATTTTCTACATTGTGTTTATACGAATATCATATTTTATTTACAAAACATTTTTATACCCTCCAACTATTTACACTCAAAATAATGGATGTTCGTGATATAAAAATAAAAACTAGGTCATGGGGCATGATGAAACCATAAAATAAACACATCAACTCATACAAATAATAAAAAACACATAAAGATCTGTCACAGCAAACTATAATTTTAAAAACCCTTTTCTACTTTTCATTAATATATTTTGTTCAGGAGTGTGCAGGTATTGTTTAAGATTACTACGAAAATAATTAAATATATACATATTTACATTTTATAACATTGTTTTCAAACCTAGCAGTTGTCTTTTTTTATGTGACAAGCAGGCAAACGACCAGACGGGTCATCTGATGGTAACTAAACACCGCCAGCCATGGACGTTAATAACAGCCGTCGGATGTGTTACTAACGCGTTGCCTGCCAGGAAGATAGTACTAGACCTGCATACGTAGGAAAGAGATAGAGACAAAGGAAGCGGTATATTGTTGAATCTACTAGAATCAATTACGACAGCCATACACCAACAACATACTTCAGGACGGGTGACAGAAGAAGAATGAGAAGGAAGAAGGACGGGGAGAAAAAGAGGAGAACTGGTTCTCAAGCCCCCAGCCGGAACACGACGTATCGTTTGGAGGCTGCTTCAAGCAAGAGCGCCAAGAAAGCCAGCCAAGATAGCCAGCCAGACTGGCTTCATAAAAAAGAAAATTCCTTCCACGAAACCCACCAGGCAGCTGGCTTCTGTACGCCTTTTACGACACCCTGGTAGAGCAGCATGGGATTGGGATTTGTATTTTATGTCGCCCCAATACTTAATGTGGTCAATTAACCGAAAATTGGCTGTACAAGTTCAGATTTACTAAAAAGTCATCGTTTTTTAACAGAATCTTTTGAATGAAATTCGAGCCTATAAACGATATACCTTGCACCCCAAATACAATTCTAAAAGTCTTTGGAGAATGTGCACAGGAATTGCATGATTTGATTCCCCATCCCCATTCCACCATCGAACGAGCCGACGCACGGCGGGTATCCGTCCAGTAAACATCCAGCCAGTACGGACGACGTTCTTCGCCTCGTCTTTTATCACCCGTACCGCGTAGGATTGGAATAAGTTGCCCGCGTCGGTGTTCCCGATAGGCTTCTACTAAGTTAGTGTGCTTTACCATCGAAGATCATACCGCCAGTTACCATCAGGTAGGATCGGCACAGGTACAAAAGAAACACTTTAAAAAGTTTATTTTATTACGATTTTACGTTTATTTTAGATCAGTTTATTTTCATTATAAAACACTAGTACAGATACACCATGACCTAAAACATCCCATAACTAGGAGTCATTTTGCGTAACAGTTCTTAATTCAGACCCGTGACGTCAGACTTTCGTAAGTAAAACGGGACTTTATTTCGGCTGTGCCTTGCGCAAGAAACTGGTATGTCTGATACTAGGGTATGGGATAAGTAAAGCACTCATCAAAAGACATATGTGTGGGTGTGTTGATGAATGGGATGTAAATAATACACAGTTATTTTGTTTCGATACTAGGCGATCGAATTATCAAAATTTTGTTAAGTAAAACAGTAGCTTTGTACTCGTAAATACAAGTAATTTCATGTAATTATCGACATTATGTGTAGAATTAGTACCTTATTATATAGATCTGCTTACTAATCAATATTATCTGACGAGTAATTTTTGAGTCATTTCTAGTAATACGTATTTTATTGGTTATAACTACGTCGATAATGATATTCTCATTTCATTGTCTATTGAAGTCAGTTTTTTTATAATAAAGATTATTAAATAGAGCTAATTATTGTATCAAACTATCCACATGCGGCGACATCGCACAATACGTCATACAATTACGTTACGACGTAACCTGAATCACGCTATCGGAGTTTTCTGTATCGTTAGCATATATACAAGTCCGACTAACAACTGTTGGAGCTCGGCCGCTCCCCAGGCATCACACCTCGCCTGGCGGGAGATCTCCCCTTTGCT
Organism: Asbolis capucinus; assembly: GCA_018249125.1. NCBI lineage: Eukaryota > Metazoa > Arthropoda > Insecta > Lepidoptera > Hesperiidae > Asbolis > Asbolis capucinus. Next base: position 13,490 of record DWJZ01005829.1, read on the forward strand.
AAACTGGTGACCCCGACGTGACTAATGGTATATTTGACATATCTCCAATGACTAAATTAAACTTTGTGATACAGTACATTTATTCGTTAATTTCAGCAGGATTATAGGTAATTCTGAAACCGTAACCGTAGCTACATCATCAATACAAACATATAATAAAACTA
>DWJZ01005830.1:0-13651 GCA_018249125.1 Asbolis capucinus
GGGGGGGGGGGGGGGGGGGGGGGGGGGGGGGGGGGGGTAGAGGGGGGGGCGAAGAGGGGTCGTACCATACGGACGAAGTCGCGGTAAAAGCTAGTACACTCATAAAATGACTGTGGTTATCGCATAAGCTATTATAAAGATCTGAATTTTACCTGTAACTCATACTTAGTGTGCCGCTCCTCCTCGAGACTCATCCGTTTTTCGTGTTTTTTGTAATATTTCCTTTTGGCCGCTTGTAAATTGAACCACGTGTACGAAAAGGACTTTACAAAAGGCATCAGGGCCTCTATGAACGGATGGAACTCGTCCTGTGAACATTCAAACAATCAACAACTGTTAACAAAGCTTAAAGTCTGTTTAAAATTTTGGCGCCCAACATGGGACTACGAGATCTTTTGATAAATTATGTAATTATTAATTAATCGATATGCTTATTTCGTTAATATGAATAGTCGTTTTTGGAAACTATTTATACAGTATTGAGCATCAAATATTCAGAACATTAGAAATGTCGTCAATTAGAACTTACAACTAAATTGACATTCAATTGTCCCTTTGTCCTTATTTAGGTTATATAGACAGTTATGCAAATTGAATAATTAGACATTTACATCCAAAGCATTCATAAACATATAAAATACCAGAGGCAGTGGAAATCTTGTGACGCCTTTCAATACTTGGATACAGTGATCGTTCTAAACGAAAAGACCATATACCATTGGAAACATCCGGATGTAACGATGAGTGGGTACCTTTTCAGTGTTTTGTTCTCACGGAGGATTGTATCTTTAAAAAGACCGTGCTTTAAAAAGACAGAGATAAAATATCGGAACATAGCTTTTAAACGGCCTTTGGATAGGAATAGAATACAAAGAATATAAAAGTAAAAGTAATCTATTCGTTTTTAACAGTATAACTCATAGTAAATCATATATAAGCATAAATAATGCCTATTTTAAACATAGAAGATGAGTCTGATGATGCTATTAATGCTTCATATATATATATATATATATATACATATATACAATTATACATCTACAACATTAGAACCATCACTATCAAGTTACCATACAAAAATATAATGTTATGCTCGTTAATCAGATTTCTATAATTTTAAAAATTATAACCCGAATACATACATACATGCTTAAATACAAAGCCGATATTTTCTTTTATAGTAACATAATGCCAGATAATGTCTATAAACATTGCAAAATTATCCAAAAAAACTCGCTGATTTATTTTCAAAAGCAAGTTATTTAATAGTCAGATAATTCTTTAAAATTAACTGGAGTATGAAGCGTTCAAAGCCCGTGGCTTGTTTCGGTTATAAGCGATCAAAAAAGTTTAGCAGCAAGCGTGGTCGGTAGTAGAACGGGTAACCGCTAGTGGCAAAAATTTCATGAACGCTTCCGTGCTTCGCAGGGCACGTAATACGGTCGGGCTTGGTTGTTATCGTTAGATATCAATAGTTAGGCCATGTCGGAGACTTTCGGGCGGTATAAAAGCTTTCGACACTAAGGTTGGCTACTAATCCGCATTGGAGCAGTCATGTGGAGATTGGTCTAGGCCTCCTCAGTATGAGGAGAGACGTTTTTTATTATCAATAAATTAGTGCTTGACCACAATCTCGCTTGAAGTTAAGCAGCGATATGGTCAGGGTGGTAAGGCGTACTAATTCAGCAAAAGCCTATTCACTTGAAGACATTTACATTGTAATCGAACGGGAACACTGACTCGGGTAACTTATTCCAGTCCTTTGCGGTACGCATGATAAAAGAAGACGCAAAGCGAGACGTTCGTACTGGCGGAATGTCTACGACGAAAGGACGGAAACCTGCCGTGCGTCGGCTTGTTCAATGATGAAAAGGGGATGGGGGAATTTAATCGTGCAATTTCTGCGCACACTCTCCAGAATGTATCCTGTAGAATATCGAGCGGCTGACGAAAAATGACTGAAACCAACTGGAATATAGTTGATATTTCTTTCTCATACCCAATATTCAAATTGATATATTAGCTAAAACAATCACAGTTAACTTTTATATCCGTTTATTTTTAATATACGACGAGGATAGCCGTCTTAACCACAGAACGTCGTGCATATGTTTAACCTACTCATACGATCGTTTCAATACCCTTGCTGACTCACATGTGGACAATTGAAGCCTGCGATAACCATAAGGCCATGTACAAAAGTCTATTAAAGGATAACTTAACGTGTAAGTGCATACAGAAATGCATGGACGACAACATATATTAATCATAAAGATTTATATTTTTGTATGTTTCTAGCGAAAAAACTCAAAGACTGCTTCACGGATTTACAATGTTCTTTTATCATTACAAAGCTAATTTATCCCTTAGTAATATAAGTTAGGCATTGTTAATGTACTTTGCTTGCTAAGTTATTTTTCAAGCTTGAAGATTTATCATCAAAAGAAGCTCTATGATTCCGAACTGTACAAGGCAAAAATGATATTCGATCAAATGCAATATAAAAATAATAGGTAAAGAGAAAGTACAATATATAAACATATGTCTTTATCGATAAGCTATTATTCGATTTACAAAATCTTTTTTGAGAAAGTTCAGTTAATGATAGCCATATAGGTACTATTTGACATAACAGAAAAAAATACCTTTGTGAAAAATATTATCATAAAAACGTATTAATGGCATTTCAGACAAGAAAAGAAAGAAAACCAATTCAAATTTAGAACAAACAAAAAGACAATATTGACATGTGTCATGTTAAAAATCGAGTTAATCTTGTATGCATCGCAAGCTCGCCGAACAAATACTGTATTGTTGTGCCTTGAATCATAACATAATATATGCAAATGTGTCGTCGTTATTTATCGCGTGTTCAGTTTAGCAGCCATGTATCAGAATTCGCGATTGTTTATTTTATTAAAGGTCCATTTAGAACAGTTTTGATGAACTGCGACTAGTGTTGGCTGGAGTTACGAGAATCGATACCGTGCTTATGGTAGTTTCTTTAGTTTAGTCTGTGAGTGAGTTTTGATTGTTAATTTACATAGGTTTGTAACTTTAACGTTATCGTAACGTCTTTACAAATAAATACACTCGGAGTGTCTGTTTTTAATATTAAAATAATCGTTTATTATTAAATGCATATGTACAGGGTACGTATATCAAAATAACATTTTTTACAGTTGTCTGTCTGTTTGTTTCGGATAATGTATGTGTTATAAATGCGAGAGTATCTGAAGATGGATGTTTATGACACTTTCACGCAAAAATTACTAAACTCATCTAAATTAAATTTTGCACGGGGATAGATTATGGTGTAAGATAACAAATATATCATCATACGACGTGAAGTAAGCCGCGGACAGGCCCTAGTCTATTATAAAATAACATACATTAAATGACGTAAGTTTACTTATGATGCTTTCAAAATTAAATATTCTACGTTAGTCGTCAGATTTAGCATTAAGATCACCAATTGCATAATAATAATATGCAAAAAAAAACTAGCCAGGGTTCAGATCTAGCACGTAGCAGACTTCCGTAGACACGTGATAATCCTAACCTACCGCACGTATCTGATGATGCACGTATCAAGAACTAAAGTAAAGATTTAGCTTTAAAAAGGATAGTACAAAATGAAAATTACAGAAACCCAAACTGATTTAAAAGATCCTAAGACACGCCACACGATGGAGTAAGCGAGAAAATTAATTCATGCCCACCTTATTCGAAATATTTTAAAACTCTGATAGCTACTCACGATTGTTATAACTTATTCCATTCAGTCTTTCCGTGGCCTATGTAAATGGATCGAAATATCGGTATAAATTATAATAATCGTGAGTACCCCATAGTTTTAAAATGTTTAGTGTCCTTGTTGATGAAAGTATAAAGTCACGACTAAAAACAGAAAGGCCAAATGTCATTGGAGTAACGCATACAAGTATCGCCATTATTGTTTTATGTATAAGGGCGTAACTCTTATGAGCTAATGACGTACCCTTCCTGTTTACTGTCGCCGATATTGTAATAACGCACGTAAGATTCTTGATGGCCTTAGACTGTCTAAAAATTTTTAAAATTCAGATTTTTTTTAGAATTTCTTAGACCTGCAATTTGCAAGAGTTACTGATGTAACGGTACCTACAGATGTAATGGTACCTAAATAGAACTGAAATTCCAGATCAGAATTTTTAAATACCCGACGCCCTCATTCTCCATATAGGACGAGGAGGCACTACATTACGTTGTAGATCGTAACGCACCTGTGCCTGAATTCAATGCGGAACTCGGTTCAACTTGGCCTGTAAACGCCCACCAGTTTCACGAAAATCTTGTACGTGCATGTTTAACTGTAATGACCGTCGTCAACGTAAAATTGTAGAATTTAAGATAATAACTTGGAGCACTTGAAGCAAAGTTGAAATTAATAAAACCTAAATTTTTAAGGCAGATTGTAGCGTCCTTCATATAAAGGTTTCACAGAATTCCATGGTCATTGTAACAATGTTCTTCTATATGGTTATTGAATCATAGTGAAAATAAAATGACAGTTCTGGTTAAGACTCTGGAATGAACAAAAGTTGAAATTTAGGGTTTTAGTCGAATATTGGAGCCTATTTTATTTAAAGATGGAAGTATCGTATCGAGTATATAAACTGTAAGAAATAAATTTTAAAGAAATTCATTAGATGCAAATAAAATTTGGTTAGAACACATTTGCGAACAACGGCAACACTTTCGATTGACTGGCAAAGCCACATGCTCGACTTGGCTGAACCCTCAACAAGACCACCGGTAGTACTTGGGCTGTAGACGTAATGTCATATAAACAAAGAGCCAGTCAAAACAGTAAATTGGCGATCATCTCAGACACAGTAGTGCTGCCAACACTGGCTGGTGCCCACTTGGCAGGACCCGGGGGACGCCGCCCTCCTGGGTACTTCTTTTGTTAATTGAGCTACGGCCAGGAACGTACGCCTGGCATTGAATGAAAGTTTGGACTGGATTCATGACTTAAGGTCAATAACTCTTCTATAAGGAAAATTGCTCTGTTTGTTATGAGAAGCGATTGACTTAATTTTAAGACCAGAAGATCATTAAAAAATAAAAGTATCACTTAACTTGTTGAATGCTGGCAGTTAAACCGTGAATGTACAATCGGTAAAATAAATAACAAAATCAATTAAGGAACATAACTTCATACTAGTTAAACATTTCACCAAAAAGTTTATTACATACTAGATAAGAAAAGGTCGTGAGAGGCAGAATGTTGTAGTCCACGCATATGTCATAATTTTGGATTATTTTTCAAATATAATACAGACAACTAAAGATTCACAAGCGGTTATGGGGCAGTGGTAAGAAGGTTGGTCTCTCGAACCTTCTCTGGGAGGTCCTGAGTTCAAATCCTGCCGCGCACACCTCTAATTTCCAAGGTTATGTGCGGACTAGAAGTTGATTATCAGGCGCTACGATAAAGGAAAACATCATGAGGAAACCTGCACTCCTAACAGTTCTCCATAAAGTTCTTGAAGATGTGTGAAGTCCACCAAGTCGCACTTGGCCTGCGTGGTGGACTATGGCCTGTACCCCTCACATTGTGAGAGGAGACCCGAGCCCAGTAGTGGGACAGTTATGGGTTGCTGTGATGATGAAAGATTCACTTACCCAATATACGAATGGACGTAGATTACTATTTGCATGAAACAAGCGCCTTATTGAAGATGCTAGTAGAAATCGCGAGAAAAATATATAATATTGGAGTCATAAAACTATCAGAAAACACTGGCGATAAGGTGCAAATGTTTGGCATAATATAAGAACAACAAACGCTGAATAGTGAGATTGTTGGCAGAAGCACAGCTTATTCATACGATCTACTCCTGATGCTAGGATGATATCATCTGGGGATTCACTTTATTTCGATTCCATTACCCGTAAAGTTTCGTAAACTTTATTCAGGGTACGAGCAAAGAAGACACACATTTAAAGACTATAGACATATATGGAATCAGAGAAGTAAGCGATATGTATTGCAAATTTAAGTACAATTTTAAATATACTCATCCATCCATCCATATCCATTTTTATAAGTTACTTGCTGTATGTCGGTAAGAATCATTTTATGTTCAATATTTTATTATGACTGTCGCTTTGTGACAGAAGACCCAAAACCAGCAGTGGGCCTACGCTTTTGCATATGTATGTATAAGTTAATACGTATTTATATACTTCCTAATCTAACAAAACAGTTTCGTATCAAAATAAGCAAATTACATAAGAAAAAGTTTCAAAGAGTCATAAGCAGATATAAAAGATGTGTTTACAAACTACACCACGTAATAAAACTAGGTGTTCCTTATCGAAACACTAACTATTAGGACAACTTCCAACAGATGGACATTGCCAAAACACTGGAGTGCGTTCACCCTGAAAATTTTGGCGGCAAATCCGGCCACGCGCTGACGATTCCTTCATTATTATTTTTTTCTGTCTTTATTTCGCAGCGGTCCGATTTATTTTATAGATATTGGCGCTGGTTCATTGGGGATGCCCGACTGGACTTGGCCGTGGCACCGGTTGGCGTACCTAACTGGGTCGACTACGTCACACAGGAACACTGGCCAAAATCACGACACACGCGGAAAGATGCCATGAAAAAAATCACGCACTCAGCCATCTTGCCACGCGCCGTTTTGGCGCGCAACAAGTGATGCGTCCAGAAACGCATATGCTTAGTGGACAGCGCACGTAATTCTACAATAAATCCCATTGTTGTAAACTGAATGCAAAATTCGATTATATGCATTTAGGTAGTTAACCCGGACGCAGCTGGAATTTTAAATTCCCTACAATTTTCAAAGTTGGAAACGTGCATTTTTGAACGCAGCCGATAGCTACCTATTTCATTATCTGCAAAATTGATTCCAAGAAAATTTCTCTTTTTACCTTAATAAAACGCGCAGCATGAATCGGGGTCGTAAGATAGCATGGATGTTTTTATGACTTTGGGATCGTAAAGTATGGTGTAAAGACATACGGTCTACTATTTTAAAATTGGTGCACAAACCAATCATCAAAGACAACGGTAGTTTTCACTGGCTGTAAAGGCGTGAGGCCTTGATATTTTTGTCGCATGTAGGCGAAAATATTGCTAGTAATATAAAAGTTCGTCTCAAAATGTATGCGACAAAAACTCCTCGTCTACACAGAGTCAAAGTGTTTTTCTTTATCTTCGTTGTAAAAACTACGAGCAACAGAATTAATAGGATTATAACCGATAAATAAGAAAAGTTATAAGTCTATACAGAACTTTCAGAACATTCTCATATCAAATCGCACAGGAACAATCCTTTATACGTTAAATTTTTATGATGATACAAACGTTGGAGGATATATTTATATACCTAACATTACCAACGAGTTGAAGACCAGTAACAGCTGAACAGTTTGTGCAGAAATAGTTTCAAGAACTACGAGCGGGTCGGTACTGACAGCGGTGAATATGGCGGAATTGATACTACAAAAATAGATTTTGATACACGTGTCTCTGCTAAGATGCACACTCACATTTAAGTTATGCTATTTCTAAATCATAATTTTAAATGAGTGATTAAAATGCTGAGTAATACTGTTATTCATCTGCTTTTTATAACAAATTTATATTTACCTACAAAATAGCTACAAATTGAACACTATATCGCACACCAAATTGTCAGTTGCACAATTTTCTATTGCAAATATTTAAAAATACATAAAATTAATTGAAATTAAAACTAAGTGGCATTATTAATTAAGGTAGGAATTAAATATTATTAAATTTTACGTATAAAATGTAGGTTTGTAACAATGACTGCTTAATTATAAAATGCTTAGTTATTAAAATTGGCTGATATATAAAAATGTGTTACTTAAGCAAATTATAATTTAAAGATTTCCAACGATTTTGATGTTGTATTACTGACGCTTAAACTTTTTCATAAATCAGTTTGATGTATCTCTAGATTGTCACATCCCACTACTATTTTCTCTCGCTTTTAACTTCCATCAAAAGATTCTGTGTTAGTTACAACAAATCTTCGTAATGTTGCTTTGAAAATCGCTACAAACGCATCCACAAATCTCGTGCACTCCAATCGACCTTCTACGAGAGCTTACACAGAGTGCTCCATTCAAAGACCTAGCGCTAATGCAGCGGGTATTACCAACCGCTGATTGATGTTGTATTTATAAGCCTTGAAGTTGATATCTAATACTATTAAACCAGTAATTCTTGTATACATCATACCTTCCGATACTTGACTCATCCGCCAACCAATCTAGACTGGACCAACGGGACAAAATATGCTGCAGGATTCCTTTTAACTAAGAATTCAAGTCATGTCGGTTTATTTCATTTTGAAAATATGGGCATAGGGCATACAATGTTGATGTAAGGATAACTTGGGATTTGGCAGAACAGACAAAATATAATCTAAATTTAATATAATAATTACTACCGTATCCATCTCCGCGTAGTTCTTAAGATATAGTTTTGTATTTTTTATATTTTGTATAATTTTAAAAGATATGACGAGGAGTTTCTCTCGCTCTTTTTTCTTCTCAGTACCTTTAAAATAGGGTAGAGCAATAAAGTACATTAAAAATGTTAACGGCCACAAGTGTATACCTACATAAATAAATGTATTTTGGTTTCGATTTTGTAATTGCCTTAAAACATAGTGTCGAAATTCGTTAACAGTTGAATCTACGCGACAATATCTATGTACGTATCCACAAACAGTTGTACTTAAAGGTCCGTATTTATTATTTGAAAGTACTTTTGTCACGCAGAGATGATGTCAATAAAATCTGTATAAATTTGACATCTTACTTAATATGACCTCAAAGCTAGGGTCATGTAGGGTACATGTACCAGAAGTAATTCAGCAATTAGCCAATAAGGCTTAGAGCCATGAGCCAAGCGGATCTTCTGGACTCTGAATGCATTAGATCGATAAAGTGGTTTAGCTGCTGTATCTATTAGAATAGCATGATTATTAATGCTGATGTAAATTTGATATTATATAAGCTTTTATTTAAAGTGGGTACGGTCTCGTCGTTGGAGAGAGTCACTTGTATTTGAACACGGTGTATTTCCCTTAAAGTAAAGAAGCTTATTTCAATTTACTTAATTGCGGTAGAATCTAGTTGTAATATTGAATTCAATTTGCTTAATTGTGGTAAAATCTAGGTGTTATATTGAATTCAATTTACTTAATTGTGGTAAAATCTAGGTGTAAAATGGAAGGTCTACGTTATGATCTACGTGCTGGAAATTTACATCTTTCTCTATTTTATGGTTGGAAAATACTAATTCAACTTAATACTAATATTATGGGTCACGTAAATCTGAATATTATCTTCTCAGGTCAGTTATTAAATCTATGTTATGATCACGTTAAATATGAAAAATACCGTAATAAAAAAAATCTGACACGTTAAAACGTACACGTTAAAAGCAAATATGAAGCAGTCATCGACATTTTCTACGGATACTGTAATAATTTTAAACATTTTTATTTTGGCAAACTATTTATAAATAGACTGTTGAAAATTATAAATGTGATATTTATGTAACAATATAATAAACTTTATTTTATTTCATACTCACATTGAAATATTCCTATTTCCTGTTATATTCAAATTGTAAAAATTAATTACATATGGCTTATGCAATCTATTGTGAATTATAAATATTTTATTTTATGTAATCTAGTGTTTTTTTTAATTTTCATAGACACACAGTTTACACTTACAATCACCTCCATGACACTGAACTATGTATATGTGATTGTAATTTAATTATTCACTATATTTGTGTGACAAAACAAATTAACAAACAAAAGTAAAGTTTACGTCAACAATACAAAATTTTCGAGAAAAGACTGCTATCAAAATCCTTAGAAAAGCCGCAAGGTACAACATGACATTAAAACACATCAGCTTTATTAGAATTCCTACAGTACAATGTGTTTATTCGTATACTCGTATGTTTAGTACGTGCAAGCTTTCACGAAGACAGGCCAACTGCATTCATCAGACATAAAGTCCCCAAGACGTATCCGGGAGCATGACTGTTACTCGCTTAAGTTTACTGCTATTTGCATAAGTGTGATAGCCAACAGACACCTCCTATTCCATTTACGAATAGAACGTAGCTTACTAAACCTAAACCTGTAGCACGTGGTTAAAGTAAAACCTGAAATCAAATTAACTCGAATTCACAGGGACTGAATTTTTGTACTAAATTTTGAAAATTCTATTTTAAAGGATATTCTGGGTGTATATATTATTGAATTGAACACCTTTGATTATAGTAAAAAAAACAAAATGTTTATTTAGATTACACCAAGAAAGTATAACGTCGATAAAATAATGAAATGAGCAAATAGAAGCAGAAGATATACTTTTTGGAATATTTAGGTATTATTTTAAATCATCAATCTGTCAAAAAATGTAATATTGTACTCAGAATCATACATAAAACAAACCAGCAAACAATACACACAACAATACATACAAAATGTATTATAACCGCACTTTCAAAATGTGCAACTTAAATCTGGAATTTCCAACTCATAACGTCCTTAATATACATAATACAAAGGAGATGAATATCTCGTGCTAGCCGTTCTAAATACTAATGTCATGAGGTAATAGTGGCCAACCAACGCGAATACGAATTGGATGGGAAACAATCGAACAGCACGCTCCTCACGAAAATTGCAGTAGCAAATTAAAGAACAATAAACATTATATACTAAAACCGTCTTGAGTACTATAAGTCACGTCTTCTAAGTATTTATAAAAAACTGTTTTCGTTATGTAAATAAACTAAAAGCATGAAGGAAGGAAAAGCGAAAGGCTACATTCGAATGATTTATCTAAATTTATGGTCCAAAGAATTGAAGTGAAATTGGTTTAGTACATTATCATGCTTAAAGTGGGGACTTTATTACCGACAAATCGTCATCACTGTTCCAACTAAACCTCTTTCTTCTTCTTTCTTTTATTAGTAGGCAAATGGATCACCTGATGGTAAGTGATCACCGTCTGGCTGGAGTGTCACTAATGCTTTACTTACCAGGAAGGAAGTGATACGACACAGTCGCTTGGACGATAAAGAAATTTTAGGTGACCAAATTCTAGGCTCCAGCTTTCGATCAAAAACAATATCCAGATTTTTTACCACCGCCACAAACTCTCTCCTTCAGCATGGGTTGACTGGCAGAGAATGCCACTAGGCATTAAGTCCTTAAAATATCCTTTAACATTTAACAACTTTACATAAATAAATAAATAGGTCCACTCATTAAAAAGTTCTAAGGTAATTTAAAAACACAAGCTTTAATTATGGAGCCCTAATACAAAGAAAAATATAAAATTTCATAACTGTTTTGTTAACCATTGAGGAGTTTCCTTGTCTGATGCCAATCCTGAACATAATGTTAAGTTATGCTTATGGAAATTTATGGAAAATTACTGCTCCGTATTGTAAGAAGAATCGGGTCTAATTAAGCTTGCAAAATTTGACCCGTAACTAACAAATATACTTATACACAAACATACACTGCAAGTTAAATCATAGCTTGTACACGAATTGAGCACCACCTCCTTTTGTGAAGTCGTTAAAAAGAGAAGCAGTACATCGCCAAAGCGACTGTCACTACAAAACGGATAATAGAAGATCCGCTTTTTGACAGAATTGGCATATCAGTTGGTTAATCCAGAAGAATAGTTAGCCCTAGCTTAATTAATAGAAATAATTTCAAACCGTTGAAAATGTTTGAGATAATGTAATATTACTAAACATACGTGACCGATGATGCATCAACATCACGATTTCAAGCTGGTTTGTTAGCATTTTAAAGTTCGTAATACATCTGTAAGAATTTTCAGATCGAAGCGAAATGTTCAACGCGGCACTTTGAACGTTCCGTGCTCCGGACGGTAATGATAGGGCGGGAATCGAAAATACGGTAATGCGCTTTTAGTTTAGAGGTTCTTCTAGCGATATATTTAACGATTTATATTGGATTTAAATTTCTTTTGACTAACGTTTAAGAGCAGATGTTATAGATATCAATCAATATACGATTTTTATGGCAATTACTGACATACGAATAATCAAAAACATCAAAGCTACGACTGATACGAAGGTCAAGAAATATGTTGACGTTCTCAAGAAAGGCGAAACCGACAGTCAGTCATTTGGCGACCGACTGTAACAAGAGGATGGTAACGAACAAGCCGACAAACGGCGGGTATCCATCCCTTCGTCGTAAATACACCGCCGGTAGGAACGTCGTGTTTCGCTTCGTTCTTCATCATTCGTACAGCGAAGGAATGGAATAAGTTGACCGCGTAGGTATTCCCGTTTGATTATAACTTAAATTTTTCAAGTTAATAGTCAATAGGCTTTTATTAAATCAAATCAAAAATTAACATCAATGACTATGACGCCACTTACCATCAGGTGGTGTCGTAATCAAGCGCTCACTTATTGAAAATTAAAAAAAAAAAACAGAATGGAAACGGCAAAGATTATTTACAATGACTTTGATTGCATTTTTACCTGTGTATTCAAAGTGTATCCTATCACCTTTGTACATTGAAGTGTGTTACGTAAAGGAAAGTACCTTTAAACAGTATTAAAACAGCAAACTTGAAATTTTTGAAACGAATGATTTTAAACTACACGGACCAAATGCGGTAGAGACTATTCCGCAGTCGATCACTGGAAAATTGCTCGAGACGTAGCACAATTGTACATGTCGTCGAAAGTTATGATTCATAACTTTTCAACAGAAGCTCTTGAACAACCTGCAGTAGAGAAGATAATATTGATCAGCCATTACTTTACTCCAAACGCGGACTAAGTAAATCAATTGGGAGAGAATATTGTGGGTATTTCTTAGATGTTAAAAGCTAAATAGGTCGTTTTAATTAAATTGATCAGTAGAGAATGTACATGAAATAAATTTTCGTAGTAGAAATTATGCGTATAAAAGTAATTTGCAAGTCCCTAAAGGCATTTTAAAATTACGATTTCGACACTTCCTGGCTTTATGACTCAATTAAATATGAAGTTCATACGAGTATTAGTGTAATAGGACCAACTTTAAACATAGGACTTTATATATCAATATTGATAATTTCAAACTAAAACACAATAATCTAGACCATGAAATAATTTACTTAATCTAAGAAATTCTTTTAATGTTATAATTCATTTGATTAATTTTTGTTCTGTAAATTTATAGTTAATCTGTATTAATATTTTTACTTACAACCAGACATCTAGACGCATATGATATGATTTTGAAATCGAGAACTTTCGGTTAATCTGACGCTGCACCAGTAAATACACCCAATTTCAAAAAGTCGTTTCCATGTGTAAACGACTTGAGGTTTCGACAGCCTACCAGGTCAAGATAAAATATAAAATTTTGATCTATTAATAACAAACAAACTACGCTTCTATAAACGGACTGAAAGACAGAGATACCTATAGGAACAATGGAAAAAGCCCAAGACAACAGATGTGTATGTATATATCGGAGTCTCCTGACACAGGCATTTAAGATGCTTACTACGATGGCTCCAA
>DWJZ01005831.1:0-13648 GCA_018249125.1 Asbolis capucinus
GTACAGAGGTAGAATATAACTTGAGGAAAATATACAGGAAAAACATTAAGGGGATAAAAGTATGTTCATATAGGGGATGAGTAATTGAGGTACTGTGGGGGGTGAACAAGGGAGGGGCGTGAAGAGGGGAATATACAACGCGGACGTAGTCGCGGGAAAAAGCTAGTATAGTATAGTTTATCAATTATAGCGAAGTATTACCAAATGTATGACGTTATTAAAAAAAGTGTTATTGAACTCATTTGTAACTTAATTGATACAAAAAGAACATGCTAAACATGTAAGTTAAATATATGTGAAACCGAGGGCACGTCAATATCTTAGTTAAATATGTGACGCTGTAAAAATACTGTGTCAAGCAATACTACAAGGAGATTGCCACGACACGTAATATCTCAAAATAGGTATCTTTGTACAATTACACCAAGAATGAAGTGAACACTAATAACTCGTGGTATTTCCTCAGAACCTTTGAGGAATTCTGGCAAGGGTTGAATTATTCGTTCATATCCAAAGTTCGCGCGTTGTTTATAGCTTCATGGGAATTTAGTTCAGCTCAGATACTGTCAGCCTCAGTAGCACGGCATCTGCCGTGGAGAGTGGACGTGTGATTTGTGTCGGTTGTTTCTGTGACGCGAGTGAATTACGATGTTCTGTGCCGAATTTGTTTTCGTATGTGTTTTGTGAGTGTTGAGATTTAGTTCCAAGGGTTTTGTTTCGGCGTTCTTCTCGAAATCCAATGCAAAATGTAAGTTAATAATTTTTTTTTTAATCAATATTTTGTGATTTTGAAATCCTATTCGCGTAAAAAGTATATTGTTCTATTTTATCGGATTATTTATTTGTTACACAGAAACCCATAATTTCTATTTAATTTTAATACTAACAGATCTGCCAAAATTAAACCATTTGATTGTATGTCTACATGTTTTCGCACAGTAATTTTAAATGAATTTGTCAAGTACCTACATAAGAAACTAATTAAAATAGAATTCTATAGGTGTAATACAATATCTTTGAAATATAAAAAAACAACTTTGGATTTGATTTCCATATATCTCTTCGCAAGTCATGTATTTAAGAAATTAGACAAGTGGAAAATATGTATTAGTACAACACTCAGCACATCTGATGATGTAGCTGCAAGGTGAGGAGGGTTGGCAACTTTTATAAGAAATAAAGTATTTTTATGTCCGAGAAGGAAAATTAATCTATATTAATATTATAAAACTGAAGAGTTTATTTGACCACGCTAATCTTAGAAACTACTGGTCCGATTTGAAAATTCCTTTCAGTGTTAGATAGGCCGTTTATAGAGGAAGGGTATAGGCGTGTGTAAACGGTTAAACTTTCGCAAAAATCATGCATGACAGTTTCTTCAGCAACTTATCGATTTAATATTTCTTTTGATAGCCTCTTAAGCCTCCTTACAATTAAAACTGAAATTAAAGTACATAAATGACTAACATTTTTGCAACCGTTAAAATTATGTTGAATATTTTTTTCGAACTCTTAGTAATGCAGGTTTCGTCACGATGTTTCGTACCTATTTTATGAGTTCGTGAATAGGCATTGGTTAAAATTTGCAAAGGACATTATATAGAATAGAACTCGCTTAGTATCTATCTAGTACAGTGGTGCTCAAATTGCTGTTTCTAATAGACAACTCTAAAAATTTACTGTTATTGTGGACGTGGCTACTTCATTTCTATCAGATTGTAAAAAGTCATCAATAAGTGTAACAAATTATTATCAAAACCATCAGAAAATAATGTTAATGTTTCAGAGATGTTTAAAAATCACGTGGAATTTGGAAAAGCATTTTGCTCAATTCTTTGTTATAAGTGTAGTGTTATTTTTTTACAGCAATGTAGACCCCAATGGGGTCTCCTGTGGACTTGTGGAGGTACACCTGAACCACTTTGGGAATAGCTGATCTATTATTTGAGCGTTTATATAAAATTAAGAAACTAATATAAAAATTCTTTAAGCTTTATTTGAATTCTTCCTATAGCTACTATCAAACATTGATTAAAATTTTCTAATTTCATCTTAATTTAGCCGGGTATATTCTTTTGTGGAACTGGACGGTTTTTTGTTTAAAGATTTTTTTTATGTACTTAGTATTATGTTCGTAATATATACTCACAGCATTACTGTATAGAATTTTTGAATAGAATATTTACTAAAGATGTATCTAAGTAACCTTTAACTTCTCCGAGTGCGGTCGTAAGTGTATGATAAGCTCAATATGTTTTATTTTGCTTGAGTATTTTGGGGCTTACCCAAATTAATCTAAAGCGTCCGGGGTCTGCGGGTGTCATTATTGACCAGATGATGGACGAAACGACGAAGCCGACGGTCATTTATTATCTGGTGCCGGCCGACTCTCGATTTACAAGTCGTAGCGATATCGTTGCGATAAAGTCATTGAAGCATAATTTGGTATTCACAATCGACTTTCAACTGCACCCCAACGTCAACAATCCGAAATTCGTTTGTAAACGAAATATCATTGTTTCCGATCAAATACATAGCGTTGAAGTTCTATTGAAGAGCAGTTTATATAAATGTGAACACCAAATTCCAATTAGCCAATCGAATTACTTCTGAACTTGAACGATTTTGAAATTGTTTCGCACAACAAAAATCGACCGGCAGCTTGTTTGCCTCCCGCTGGTATAACTTGATATTATGGATAGATATAGGTGTAAGAAGGTCGAAAGGGCCAGAGCATTGATCGTTGTGAAACTATTATCGACATTATTCTGATTGAAATAATGCTCAAAATCACTTGACACAACGGTTTTTTCAAGAGCATCGAAACTACTATAAGTGAAGTGAAATTAGAAACTAAGTTTTGCCCGCGACTACGTCCTTGAGGTACACCCTTACCTCAATCTCTTCCCTCATTCACCATCTCCGTTATTCATTCCTCGCAGTCCAGCACAACATATTGTGCATAAATACAAAGTTTCATGGTTAAATCTTCGATAGTAAAAAACTTCTTTTCATACAAACTTTCATCCACAATTTTATCCCCTTCAAGTATTTTTTCGCTATAAAAAACAGCCAGTGTTTTTCCTCAAGTATAATTCTACCTATGTACTACGGTTTATCAAAATCAATTTTGTAGTTTAGGTGGAAAAAGGTAACATATATACTTTAATTTTTATAAAAGTATGGTCCGCCCGCGGCTGCGCTCGCGTCGTACGTAATACGTTGATAAAACGTAGCTTGTATTAAACTGGGCTACAACTTATCCCTGTGGAATTGATTAGGAACAACAAACATCCAGCCATCCTCGGAAGCTTTTATATGTATAATACAAACAAACGCAGCCTAGCACTGGACCGTTTTCGATTGTACTTTCGAAGGTTAAAACGTGATGTAAATAAAATAATTAAAACTGATGTCTCACTGTTTACTACGTTCAATATTACGAATGATAGTAAACACGCGTTATGCATTCACGAGCCAAGTTGCTGGTGTATTGCGTTGTTAATTCTATACCATTATATAGATTTGATAGGAGTTGTACTAGCGTTCATAGCCCGGCTTGTTATTGTTATTGAACAAGATAAGTCTCTCAAGGTCGCCAGTGGCAATTTATGAGCGTTTCCGTGCATCAGAGTGCACGTTAGTCTCTTCACGTCATTGTTGTCAGAAGGTAGAAAACCGTTGGTTGACCACTTTCTTCTGTTACTCTCAAGAGTGCATGTTTCGCAATATTTTCCTTAATAGTACGATGTGATATGTGATAATTAACTACAGATAAATATGTACTTGTGATGACGCACGTATCTGAAAATTACAGGTGCACGCAGTAGAGTTTGAACCCAGGACTTCCCGTTCGAGTGGCTGAGAACCATTAGGTGTTCACTGCTTTGTAGTCGTTGATAGTGGGCCATTTATAACAGAATCTAATACATATGTATCTATACTCGGTGCAAATTCGATCAGAGATGTTCACCAACAGAACATTACCTCACTTTTCACCATCATTTTCTAATTTGTTGGCAGCATTGGTTTGTTTAAAAATGGTTTAAACTCTTACTTATAAATCATGCAATTTATTTGCTTTATACACAAAAGAATAAATTATAAAGGGCTAATGCAAAATAGTTCAATATGTTCAAAGGTTATAATCTCCTGCATGAAATTAGGGTTGTCAGAGCATGAGTTTATGAAAGAGGTTTTAGCCTTTTTTGACTGGTACATTTATAGTTAGTTTAGTTTAGTTAGTTATCAGATAAATATTTACTTGTACGTTACACTTGTTCTTTGATCAATACTTCATTAATTAACTAATTTTGAAAAATATAATGTTTAGTTGGGAGTTGGTGAAAACCCTACAAAAGAATTTTTATGGTTTGTTTACATTAATTCCGGATCGAAGTTGAACTGAGTGTAACACTTTGTATTGTACAAGTACTTGAACTAGTTAAATTGGTTTATTTCAATTATTTTACACTTTTTCGACTGCCCTTACCAAATCGCACTGAAGCGACAAGGTCACTTATTGTTTGGGATTTTTTTGTTACATCGTTTTTTGTTTATTTCCTGGACAATATACAAATGACACATAGATCTGGCGATTAAAACTTACACTCAGCAGTGATAGGTGATGGTTTGAACGTTGGTCTTGCGAACGGGAGGTCCTTGGATCAAACCTTGTACGCACCTCTATTTTAAATTATTTTCGTATACGAAGTTCATCATTTCTTGCTTCGGTGAAGGAAACTCTCCACGTCAATCATGAAGCAACCTGTCCTCCTTAAAGATCTCCATTAAGGTGTGTTTAGTATATCAATTCAGGTGGAATTCCGAGCCCAGTAGCGGGACAGATCTGGGTTGCAAGGAATGATGAATTTTATAGGTTTTTTTCATCGTGATAGACTTATTTCCGCGAGAGAGTGTGCGCAGGACCTGTTCGACGTTATTCCTCCGTCCCCCTTCCTCCTTCGAACAGCCCGGCGAACGGCAGGTATTCATCCATATGTCGTGAACATCCCGCCGGTCCGAGCGACGCGGTTTTCTTCGTCTTTTATTATGCATACCGCAAGGGAATGGAATAACTTGCCTGCGTCGGTGCTCCCACCTAATTACGATGTGGCATCCTTCAAGAGAAGAGTGAATAGGCATTTACATAGTGTGTCCAACATCTTAGACATCATCACCACTTTCCATCAGGTGGGATCGATGGCAAGCACTAACTTATTTAGTACAAAAAAAAGTACGGCAACTCTGATATCACTAGACTGATTTTGATGAATCATTGTAGATTATACAACGAGTTTTCTTAGGATACTTTTATCATGGACAATATTTTTTCTTCCCGCGTCATTATAGGTAGTAGTTGATAATTTGAACGACAGATAAATTCGCTGGATCAGTTAGTATTACACAGAGACATGCATATTTTGAGATATAAACAACAAATCTATGCATTCTGGTCCCTATCTCAATCTATTTGAATGAAATTACCATAGTATATTGGGACCTTGTGTGTAAGGAACCTTGAGTGCAGACTGCAAGTACCAGCCGTCAGTATCGGTCAATAAGACTGTCGCCCAGTCGGCGCGATGCATTACTCGCTTTGTTGACGCTGTGAAATATAGTTTGTAACAAAAGGGTAATTATAGTATACTATTAATTTGTCCGCTACACAATTTATGATCGTGGTGCACGGTCAGTATTTTACTGCAGTTTCAAAACACATTTACGACGCGCGAAAATCAGGTTGACTATATGAAGCGAGGGGAGGAATCGGGTTCGATTCCCGGTCAGGCAAATTATGTGACAGATGAATATTTGTTCCCGGGCCATGGGTGTTATTTTGATTATTATGCGTGATATATGGTCTTTGTGAATTAGTTCTGATTCAACGACAAATACATACCAATTTAATAAAATTAAAATTCAAAATTCAGTTGTATAAAACTTTGCAAGCATTCTTAAAGAATCTTTATCGAGCAGAAAGCAACAGCGAAAGCTAATCTTCAACATGTATGCCAATATAAATTAATATAAAATTTTGATTACAAAAATCAAACTTTGATCATACTACATCTGATCCTTCACCATCATCCCATTGCAATTAAAAGGTTTGATTTACTTATACATATGTATATAGAATTCAACTTCACTACATAGTATAAAACAAAGTCGCTTTCTCTGTTTGTCCCTATGTAGGCTTAAATCTTTAAGAGTATGCAAGGGATTTTGATGCGGTTTTTTTAAATAGATAGAGTGATTGAAGAGTATTTCATATGTTTAAAAGCATTCAATATACAGTAGAGTAATATTGTAATTTTTGAGGTTTCTAATGTGATGTCGTAAATAATTGATTTTTTTTCCGCTTACATTGCAAACGCAGTCTGAACCCTACGAGATTTATCAAAATAATGTACCAAGTATTTGTACATCTTGAAAAGGTCTACCGAAAACTCCGCGATGGTATATGTCTATCTCTTAACTTATTTTCGAGGCAATTTTAAGCAATACAGCATTAATCCTTATCTAATTAAGTACCTGAAATACATTGTTTATTTAATATAGTTCAATATGGCCGTTTACAGCATGTAATTTTAATGAATATTTTCAAAGATATTTCAGATTTAAAATGCAGGGACATAGCGGTTGCGGGGTTACCGGCCGGTCGGCGGCACGCCGCGTGCCTATAAATATCGCTTCGGATTTTAATCATTTTTTTCACTGAGTGACAAAAGCTATACATTTAATACCCGTGCGAAGCCGGGGCGGGCCGCTAGTATGTACTAAATTGAAAGAATAACTTATAACTACATAATTTAGACGATTTCAAACATCCACGTTTCTAAATCAAATTTAGACTCATATATTTTTTTTATTTTTTGGTTTTCAAGTACAACTGGAACTTAATAGCTATAGTATATCTTCATGAAATAACACCACAAATAAGTAGCTTGTACGAGAGGCTATAATTGGCAGCGATTCGAATAGATCAACTTTATTTTTTCTTCTCATTGACCGTCAGTCCGAAGCCAGTCTGTCAAGTCATACTTGGCATTCGTACCGCGAGACAGCAAAGCTTTATTGGCCTCTTTGTCACCAACAGCATTAAATCTTAGAAACTCAACTATGTTCGAATATTATTAGTCAAAGTTGCGACAAATATTATGTCGGAATGATTAGTATAGTTTCATGTAGTTTATTCTACTCGTATTATTGTGTTGTACTTTTTGTTTTTAATCTTTTTAGACGATGAGTTTAGTTTTATATTTGAAGAAACAGGATCAAGTAAGAAAAATGTATCATGTCAGTTTGAGAGTTTGAGTTGATGAGAATATTATAAGACGTAATCATTGTACTTAATTTTAGTAAAGATTTTGACGTAATTGGCATCAAATTGATACTATATCTACACACACACACACACATATATATAAATATATATATTTACATATAGTAAGCCATAAAAGTTAAACATATGTAAAAAAATATAAACATATATGTATATATGTCAATGGATCTTTACGGACTCCAAAATGGCTGTCATGTTTTAGCAACAGTTCAGAATTTTGTAAAAAAAGTGTTGGTGTCATGTATACATCGATCGGACACATTAAGCGAAGCCGTGGGTAGAAACTAGTGTATAATAATAAGCTAAATGTTATTGCTTATATTGTATCATGTCTCAGTCTTGTTTAGTTACTAGTTCCAGTGAACCGGTTCTAGAGAGCTCGTTGCTCTGTAGCTGTACTTTCTACAAACATAGATAAAGGTTATCATACTATACCACACCCTTGAGATCTATAGCCTTTCGTTCCGCAAGAAATGCCCTCATCTACTGAGTCAAAAAACATATGATTGCATTTTAAAGTACTTCTGTACATCTATCTCGAATTTGAAGAAATACAATCAGACTACAACTTCATTGGAATCCATAACTGTCCCAATTCTGGGCTCGGGCCCTTCATCAACATACATATCCCACCACGCTGGCCAAGTTCCGATTGGTGGACCTTACACATCTTTAACAACCTGAGGAAGAATTCTCAAGAGTGAAGGTTTCCTCACGATGTTTTTCTTCGCCGCAGCAAATGAAAATCTAATTTTGATACACACGTAATGAAAATAAGAGGTGTGTGCCAAAGGTTTTTAACCCAGGACTTCCCGGTCGAGAAACCAATGTCAAACCATTAGGCTATCACTGCAATTTAACGCATCCAAAGCAAAATTGTAATAGATGCAACCTTGCTACTAGCCGGTAATTCATTCCAGATGAAAATGTCACGGTTAGTATGAACTCAATCGACGAACTGAACACTTTCCGGTAATTAGGGTCGAACCTTAACTCACAAAATGTAATGGAGGAAGAAATAAAAGCTCGAGGAACCACCGGGCACATGTTACTACGGTTAAGCATCCTATTAAGATTCTGACTGCAGAATCCAGTCTTGATTTACAAGACGATGACTCAGCAGATCCTATCGTACGCGTGTAAAATTTAGATGCAGAAAGGCAAACATAACCTAACGGACTTTAGAACAAAGGTTAGGAACATCTTTGGACTGATTCGAGAAGGTTGTAGTGCATGTGGTTGTGTCGTATGAGGATAAAATATGGACTGAATGACCTTTTGAACGACGATGGGCAGGCCACGTAGATAGAATGAACGGTTGTAGAACAGTGAAATCCGTGTCTCAGTGGGTCCATAGCATAAGAGGCCCAGAGAAAGATCCCGGAAACGCTGGAGAGATTGTGTAGAAAAATATCTCATAGGATGCGCAAGAAAATATCTTGGAGGTGAGAGGTCTGTGACGAAGTGAAGTGGAGAACTCGTTGAAGAGGCGAACACCCATCCCAGTTTATATTATTTTCCTTCTGACTGTGCCAAAGCGAAATAACTTTCTCCGGACAATGGTATTTGAGCCATGACCAGGATTCTTATAACGACTATATGTATAAGTAATCGACTCGTAAAATATGCAAAATTGCATCTTCCCCGATCATCATCATCTCAACCCATGACGGCCCACTATTGAGCACGGGCCTCTTCTCTGAATGAGAAGGTTAAGGCCATAGTCCACCACGCTG
This sequence comes from Asbolis capucinus, assembly GCA_018249125.1. Lineage (NCBI taxonomy): Eukaryota > Metazoa > Arthropoda > Insecta > Lepidoptera > Hesperiidae > Asbolis > Asbolis capucinus. The sequence goes on from DWJZ01005831.1 coordinate 9,082, forward strand.
GTCAAGTGTGGATTGGTGGATGTATTCCGCGATAAGTTCCGTTTAAAATCACATCGAATGCTTAAAAAATGTATGCAATTACAATAACCATTATTACATAAAATATATACATACATATGAAAGAAATGTCACGTGTTTGTGATCGAACTACTCCGAAACGGCAGGATTTATTTTTATGATTTTTTTTTGTGTGTTGGTTATTGTTAGAAAATGTCGTAGGGTATTTTGTATGTCTTTGAGTCCTAAAGACAATTTTTTTTTATTTGGACATGTAAATGCCCTAATATTTTTAGTATTTTCAATTGGCAAATTAACGTTAGCTTGGTCAGCTGGTCATCATATATTTTAAACTGTTCGCTATTCCAACTCCCATCAAAATGCATTTTGATACTCTTATCGTGGTGTAAAGGATTTTAATACACCATAAAATATTTTCCGCGTTGTGTCTCAAAAAAAGGTAAGTTCAAAAATGTTTCGTTTTATTATGAAGAGTCTACGGCTCTTTATGAAAACTCTTCAGAAACATTTAAGTCAAGAATGAGGTAAATTAAGGTTGTGTTCGATAAGAACGTTTATCGTGCTCCTCCAACTTCTTTGACTGCTGTGTTTAATTAGGATTATTTAAGACTTGAAACTGCCCTCGCTTCGCTATGGAAGAACCAATTACCAGAAAACTGTAACAGTTAGACATACACTATCACGGATTTACTTGTAGATATTGATATCCTCTATAAATCTGTAGTACATCACTTTGCTCTATTGTCAATCATTTCCGCAGCGTACGCGATATAGGGATTTTTTTGGTATTTTTTTACATGTTGGGATATATTGTCGAAATTGTCAGGCGTATCCCTATTTTTTCTCGTATTTAATATAGCCCATGTTCATTAGGGATTCTAATGGTTTTTTTTTTAAACGGTCCAGTACTTTCGAAACCTATTTAATTCAAACAAGCAAACAATCAAATCTTTCCTCTGTATAATATTAGTAAAGATGCTTGAAGATTTTATACACGAATGAGTCGGCTCATAAATCGGGTCTTCTGTCATTGTTAGCGGTCTAGGCCATAGTCCTCCACGCTGGCCTAGGCCTAGTGGGTGTTGGTAATCTGTGCTAATCTGATGTATCTGTATAAAAACCAGCTTTTTCCCGCGACTACGTCCGCGTGCTCATTACCCTCCCAGTAAGGGTTTTGTCTCTCAGTCTTTATGGTTGAATTCTTCCAAAACATTTTGACTTTTTTATGAAGTTTTTGTGTAAATTTTACGTTTCCTAGGCTACTTTTTTATCGATACTACCGGTCCTATCCAGATTTTTTTGTATATGTAAACAAACTTGTATATTTACTTAAAAACAAAATTGTTATTTTTTTTGAATTCGGCACGAAAAAATACGTAGAACCACAAATTTTCATCGTCATACTCCCTCCCGCCATTTTGAATAAACACACGGAATAAATATTCGTGCTCATCGCAGAAAAGTTTGACCTAGATGAAAATCGAATCCACGACCGGTGTAGCAGTCAGACTCACTAACCACTAGACCAACCGGCCACTCAAACTGCCGGGCAAGTTATACTACTGTATATTATTTAGTGCGGATTGTGTTAGTCGAATTTGAATTTATTTGCGGCAGTACATTATTGTCATCCGACCGACCTCATTCTTGAATGTCAACAAGCCTTTTAATAAGATATTTAAATTTCGTAATACTTTTTCGTGTTTTTCTTTAAAACTCGTCAAATTTTCTATCAGCGCCCTTGGCTGAAATATATCTTTTGGCGCACATCAAAACTTTTTTAATTTTCCTTATTACGTTACTCGACTAACAAAAATGACTCTAACGGGAATTGTCGCCTACTAAAATGAAAGTGTTACTGAAAATAAAGGAAAAGTATTGCAAAAATTAACTTACTAAGAACTTTAAAGTTTTCTAAAACGCTTCCTCACTTATAATTCCGCTCTTAGGACAAAAAACATCAGAAAATAGCACCTGAGATCCAACTGTCATTTATAAGACAGACAGACAGACAGACAACACAGCCTTGCTCCGACCGAGAATCGAATCGGGACTCCCGTTTCTCCTAAATACCAACTAGGCTAAGCTCCTTCTACCAGACAATTTCAAAGTCGTTCAAGTTCAGAAGTCGTTCGTTTGTAGTCAAGCCGAAATTCGGTATTCATTAATTGCGCTTCAATAGAACTTCAACTCTCATGTGTTTGGAATACAGTTAACATTTCGTTGATGAACGACTTTCGGATAGATGTCGTTGGGGTGCAGTTGAAAGCCGATTTACGAATGTGAACATCAAATTGCGCTTCAACGACTAAGTCCCTACGATATTGCTACGATTTTTAAAACGAGAATCGGCCGGCAGTCTGGAACTAAATAAGTCTCAAATTAAGGTAAAACGGGTAGAAATTCTTCACTGACTTATATTTATGTTTAGAAAAAAAAGGAGAAAAAGTAGTCCTAACCTAGAACCAACTGCATAAATATTTTATATATTGGGACGGCGCAAACGAGCAGACGACTCATCTGATGGTAGCAGACGGGTGCAGCTGCGGTGGCACCAAAATCTTACTGGGTAAGAAGCGACAGCTGGCCCGTTACTTAAAGCGGGGACGACAGAACAAAAGAAAACCTTGTACATCATAGAAACTGACGGAGACACCAATGGACAATGTTGATAAACATTTGAATGCAAACGCATACTCCCGATCTGTTGATTATTATTCTGATATTTCGACCTAGTTGCATGGGTCATGGTCACGGCAAGACTGCAATGGCGGGGAGAAACTCTTGACAGGTGACACTTGGCACTGACACTAATGACAAATAAGTCTGGCAACATTCCGTCTTGTTCGTTTTATTTTCATATCGCGACACACAGCACTAACGACATATTTAAGCACTGAATATGGGTAAGATAATAAATAATAGATCGTGAGTACCCGTTTGCATTAAAATGTTTAGGATCCGCGACGATATTAGTCTAAAAACACAGATGACGATGAAGTTTTAGGTCATGTGATATTTCATACCATAATTGCCCCACTATTGGGCCCAGGTCTCAACTTAAAATGAGAGACGCTGGCCAATAGACTTCACATACCTTTAAGAACTTAATGGAGAACTCTCAGGGGGGCAGATTTCCTCACGATGTTTTCCTTCTCCGTAGCAAGTGATAAACTAATTGAAAATTTGATGTGCGAAGCAGGATTCAAAACCAGGCTTTCGCTCTGTAGCCTAGGTTATATAAATTGCCATAATAATACCTTGAAGTTCCCATCATAATATTTCATAAATGTCGCATGTCGTTAATAGTTCATCATTCGTCACTACGCACGGTCTAAAAATGAGTCGCTTTGAAGAAACGACAATTTGCTCAGAGTTCAAGATTTAATGGCTTTTGATTTTTTTTGGTGGAATTTTTGTAAACAACTAAAGTGTCGTTTTATGTAAAAATCGTTAGAATAGAAATTAATATGAAATGAAAATCCTACGAGAATTGCTTATCAATATTATAAAGAGGTTACTAACTCTGTCTGTGTAATATGCCTGTCATCTTGTGCCCAAATTATTACGTACTGCGTACGTTGCGGAAGTTGTTGACAATAGAGCATAGTGATGTACTAGGTTCATAGAGTATATCAATATTTAGAAATAGGTCCGTGAAACCATATAAATACAAAGATATTTTTCTGGTGATTGATTCTTTTGAAACGAAGCGAGGGCTAGTCTATAGAGACCAAAATGTTTTTTTGGATTTGTTATCTGTCTGTCTGTATGTTTGAGCGTCACACAAAAACCACTGGAGAGATTTAGTTGAAACTTGGTATAGCCGTAGTTGAAAACCCAAGAATAGTTATGGGATATAAGAATAGTTTAAAATTGGTATGGCAACTACAAAACCAACAGACCAATTTAGATGAAATTTAGCATGTGTGCGATTTACGTAAGGACAATGGTTATAGGACACTTTTTATCCCAGAAAACTGTTTTGTTCCCGTGGGATAATAGGTTATAATTAGTACGGCAACTCTGAAACCACTGGGCAACTCTTCTTCCGAAGCGGAACGAGGGCGATTCCTAGTATAATTATAAAGGCATTAGACGTAATGTTCGCTCAGCTATCGTCTAGAAATAGCATAAAACGCACTCGCTATTTCTGTCTTGCACGCCTAGTTGTTTTAAACTAGGCAAAAGCTAATGCATTATGATACTTGCGAACGACTCATTTTGATGAAGCTTATAGTATTTACATATTACCTGTATAAATCTATAATTAGGAATCTATAATTAGGAATCTATAATTAGGAACCTTATTGAATTTCAGAAAATGGTGCTGACAATGAAAAAAATTGTAAGGGGTTTTTGGGTCAGAGAATCGATTATTCATGTTCATGACGGGTAACAGTTATGGTAATGAATAACAAGATATTTATTGACATAGTTATGTACTAATTATTTAGCCGGTTGTCGTCGGTTCGATTCCCACCCAGGTCAAACTTTTCTGTGATGAGCAGGAATGTTTGTTCTGTGTGTCTGAGTGTAAATATCTATA
>DWJZ01005832.1:0-13647 GCA_018249125.1 Asbolis capucinus
AACGCACTTAACTCCGAGAAGTCAAAAGTGCGCGCCCTCGGTTTTTGTTATTCGAACCCGGACCCCCCGAGTAGGAGATCGAATTCTTAACCACTAGGCTATCACCGCTATACATACCAATTTTCATTCCCATTTGATGAAATGTTTAAAATAAATGAAAATTGAACGAAATATCTTGAATCAAGCAACTTCAAAGGGTGCGGATAATACAAATAGCTGCACCCTCTCAAACTACCCTTTCATTTGTTCAAGATATTAATAACATCAAAACAAACCCCGTACCTATCATTTTGAGAAAGGCTTATGATAAAGATTCCTTATAGTTTCGTTGGTTAATTTATTTTTATATATAAGTGAAGTGAAGGTTTCATTGACGTTCTGTTTTGGTTATATTTTTTTGTTATATTATATAATATTTTATATATATTTTTAGTTATAATCTTGTTGGAATAAATTTGAATTTAACAAAATAATTCCTTCACTTGTCTACATACTAGTTCCCGAATACGGGTTCGCCCGTGTAGTTTGTTGATTAGAAATACCCTAAAAACTACCTAACTATCTATTTGTGTCAATTACATATAGATCATTTCTTTTATGGAACCGTTGAACAGATTAAAATAAAACTTGGCACACGGATAGACCATATCCAGGAAGTGAAAATGGGATAGATTTTATCCCAGTACTAAGTTCCCCTGGCAATATGTTAGGATGTTTGCGTTTCCTTAACGCGTTAACCGTTTAACGGAATAAAATGAAACTTGGCACAATGATAGACCACATCTAAGAATTAACACAAGCAAAATTTTATCCTGATTGTAGGTCCTCCAGGGATACAGGTAAATTTATTTGGTTTGCGTTTCAATGCGTTTCGAATAATACAAGCGACTTTTATCAAGCGACTTTTACCCCACGGGCATATTGTAAGCAATATTTTCGTCGTGTTTTATTTTCCTACAATTTACTAAAAAACAATTTTCTATGTTGTCCTTAAATGTCCCGTTAAAAGAACGTGTTCGTATCCTTAATAATAGTCTTGCGGTGTGGTAATAACAGGCGATGGGTGCCTGGGCAATTTTTATGCAAAATAATAAAGTAGAAATTATTTCATTATGTCGTTACGTTTGCTGCGGAAAATAAGTAATTCTGATGTACTGGAACATGGTTTTTATAGGCTGTGGTTAGTAGAGATGTTTCGTTTTTTACTGATAATGAAGTCTATGGTACTTATGCTTTTTTAGTAACGAGTACCTGTCTTTCATTGATCGTTTTTACTAGGACAGTCCCGTTTATTCACTGTTTAGACTTGAATTTAAAATTCTTACTGTTTAGTTTGCCCGAAAAACCTTACTCATGATGATTTTGCTAAACGAAGTAATTTATATATGTATGCCTTATAATATATAATGTCGCGTAGATTCAAATGTTAACGAATTTCGAGGCAAACTGTCAGAGCTACGTGGCTCTGTGGGAAATGGTCGGACTATTGAAGCGGAGGTTCATGATTCGAACCCCAAGTTTTATGATGGTTTTTATAGTTTATAATTTTATAGAGAAAGAATTTTTTTAGATTAAACTTACAAAATAAATTTAAAAATAGAATTTCTAGAACTTTCTGGGCGTAAAGGAAAAGAAAACATAGGACAGAAAATGTGTAAGCAGAATAGAAGATATTTAAAACCAGAAGTTCTAGATAATTCTGGAAAGTACAGAAAAACAAAAGTATGAGCAGGATAGAAGAAATTTGAAAAATGTTTGAATTTGGAATGTTCCTTCGAAATTCAGGGCAATTAAGACGGTCGGAGACACGAAACAGGCAGTTCAGTTTCGGAAGCGAATCCGGAAGGAAACCGGAAAGAAGAAAAAAGAAAAGTAAAGTTAGATGTGATCAGTGCTATTAGTGTACAGTATCGCGGATATACTGACGTGAGGACAGTGCCGTAGTGTAGTGACGCGGGTGTTGTGTCGCTAGTACAGTGCGCGAGTGTGGCGAAAATAGTGCAGAGACATTGGTGCCTGTGGTTATCCTGAAGTAAGTTTTTTTTTTAAATAAACAGACTATCTACACAAACCGGCCTATTTCCATTCCTATCCCCAACCCACTGCCGTAACAATTATTTAAATTCCTGTATGTATATATTTAAATATAAAGAAAGCGATTTTGTTCGCTTTAAATCTTGATAAGTTAATTCCTTAACCCAAAAAAATGTAACTACAAATTTCAATGTAATTAATAACCATTCTGATCTGCAATTACAGACAGGATAAACGTACAACAATTATCTTAAATTATTCTCCACTTTACTCTCAGTCTTACAATAATTTTCGCCTTCAGAATTAGGTGAGTCGAAGACGATCTCCAAAACGCGTTTTCTGCACCACGTGACGTATCAAAACACGCAGCACGCATGCGCGCCACACCGACGGTGTCTGTTCGTTCACTTCACCGTCCACCGGCAAGGTCGTCACTCTATCTCTCTTCTGAAGCGACGGAGAGGACGTATAGGTCAAAATTAAAAAAAATAAACACGTAGTATTCGTAATAATTAAACTCAAGTTGTACAGACGTACAATTTAATGTAATTTTGACATTTCAATATTACATACACATAATTTTAGTATTATATTCATACTTTACATTCATTTCATTCGGTTTCTTCCCAAGCTTCCATCAAAATCCTTTAAAAAATTCAAAATATATACCGATAACATATACTCAATCTATTGTATATTTCATGAGGTTCAATTTCGATAATATTATACAGGTAATTTTTTTTATCTAATTTTTTTTTAATATTATGCTTAATTTTGAAATCATTAAACAAATGTGGTAACACGGTCTACGATACGGTTATGACATGTCAGCGGGCCGCCATTTTTAATTTCTTTTCTGTTTAGATTCTATTTTAAAAGCTCATCTTATCTATACACAGTGCTATAGTGGTGAAGATGGGTTTTACAGGGCACAGTAAGTTAAACAAGAAGACAGGTATTGAGTTATAAGAGGTCCTGCTATTCTGTATTCTTCGATCCCATATATTTATGAAAATAATAATACATAATACCTAATACTGCGCTAAGATAAGGCACTATATTTTTTTACATTTAATAAGTTGACACCATTATACAGATATCCCATGAGAAAGAAAACATGCTGAACATGTAGGGGGTGAATAAGAAATAAAGATCTCATTCCTCTATCCACATATTTGCTGGTGGGACTTCATGGGCCAACCTTCTTATTGGACAACAGATTAACATCTCTCAGTCATTCAAACAATTTCGTTAGGTAGCAATTGTTTACTCAATTGAATGCCCTTACTCAAGGGTGTACGAAAATAGTCCTTGAAGCGACATCTAGTTAAATATACAGTGTGATTTCTCTGATACGGTTAAATTAATTTGACTTGAGATTAACTACAATATTATCTTTTACATTGAACAGCAAGAAATTAACTCAGGTTCAAATAAAGTCAATATTTAAAACATATTATTAAACTAACAACATCGCGGAGGTAAGGTAAAGGGGTACTCACGATTTGTCTCATCAATATCGGTATAATAATAAACAGACCGTAAGTACCCGTTTATTTTTTTAATTACACCAAAACGGCCACTCCGAACGAAGAGAATCTTTCATCATACTGTGAAGGAATCGCCTACTCTATATATTATAAAAAAAGTCCTTCGCTACGTCTATCTGTTTAATCGAAGTAAACTCAAAAATTACTGCACGAATTTTGATGCGGTTTTCAGCAAACCATAGAGTGGCTTATAAGGCATATTGTATAATATACATATCTGACTTATCAAGCTGATGCGATACCAGATAAAAAATGTAGGCATAACATGCTCTGCAACCCGTGCTAAGCCTGGGCGGATTCCTAGTACATTACTAATAATGACTATTCCTAGTAATAATAGTAGTAATTAGTACTAACATTACAAAGAGGAAATATTTGATTGTTTCTTTATTCCTTATTGAATCCCACTTTATCCCTGATTAATACGGTATAAAATATTTCCAAAACCGTTAGAGGCTAAAGAAAATTTTAATAGTTCAACCCAAGTGAAACAATACTAAAAAAAATCGTTATAACGCGTACGCTGCGGAAATTATTGACAATAGAGCAAAATAATATATGTACTACAGCAGAGGTAAGCAAATCGCGGCCCGCGGGCCGCGTGCGATCCCTTAGAATCTTAAAATTATTTTTTTATTCTTAATAAGTTTATACACTGTGTCAAAACATAAATAATTCAACATAAAAAAAAACATTATAATACTACATTGAAACAATAATATAAACTTTACATATTAACTATAAAACGTTTAGTAGATTCGGTTTTGTTTTTAAAGAACTAATTAATGTGCGGCCCCCTTACAAAAAATAATTTTAAATTAGCCCTTTAACTAAAAAGCTTGCTCACCCCTGTACTACAGTTTTATAGAGGACATCAATATCAACAGATAAGTCCACGACATCATATATGTACAGTTACACATATACTGTTATGTCACAATAACTACTTTTGTCTGGTAACTGGTACAGAAGCAAAGGACATTTTCTAGTAAGTCTGCAGTCTTCAAAAGGCGATTAGTCTTTTACTAAATTTACCCTTAACATTTTAAGCGTCATCGTTTCTAATATCAGGTGAGATATTTTTCAAGCATTAATTTTCATTCCCTCTTTTTTATTATTAATTATTACATTTTTCTTACTAATAATATAAGTTCGAATATTGGCTACAGCCCCTCAATGGCCCACTACTGAACACAGGTCTCTCGAATTGAAGAGACTTAGAGCATACTCCGCCACGCTGCTCCAATGTGGAATGCGATTATTATAAATACTATAAAGTTTGTTAGGAAGGATGGATTGATGATTGAGTGGGTGTACAATTGTTACTTCTTCACGCAAAAACTACCCAACTAATCTGGATGAAATTTGGCAAGGAGATAGATTACAGTGTGGAATAACACAGGCTACTGTTTATCAACGTACCTGCCACCTGGACGCAGTCGCGGGTGGAAACTAGATCTTAAACGTCATCTTCTGTTACTCAGGTGGATTTTATTTTCTTTTTGTAATTTTGTTAAGTTTTAATCCAGTGGTTTATAAAAAAGATTTTTTATTGTTGTTGTGGATTTTTCTCAGGCATTAACTCATTCATGCCCTCCACTATGTGTATATCTACATATATATATAGATGTGTGTGTAGATATATATATGTGTGTACATATATATGTGTGTGTGTGTGTAGATACTAGCTGTGACTGGAGCGCGTTGCTATGCATTAACTCTACCCTATGTCTGATCGATATAATTTTGGAACCAAAACCTTTTCTAGAGAATTCTGAATAAAACTCTATCTCCTATCATTTCATTCTATAAAGGAAAAACAATCATACATCTGTACTAATATTATAAAGCTGAAGAGTTTGTTAGTTTGTTTGCTTGGAGCGGAGCACCAATGAAGAATGTTTCAAAATTGGGGTATCTTTTTCCTATTGGGAGTTGCGTGCGCTGCGTGAACGGCGTTTTGCAAAAATCATGTATGACAAAAACGAAGTCGCGGGTTAAAGTTAGCGTTGGCCCAAAGTAACACGCAGACGAGTTCGCGGGCGGAAGCTAGTTGATTTATATAAGGGTAGATAGATGAAAATGTCTCAGCTTTTAACATTTTCTCCGTGTTCATTCGATTTTTACATTATTCCAACAACCCGGTCAAGTGTCATCGACGCTGAAAGGACTCTAAGATGTGCTTATACCAACAGAGGCCTCCTATATTTATTGCTGGAAGAATTTTAGTAGAAAAACAAGTTTTGTGCCGTTTCAAAACATCAATATTTTTCTCAGGCATTAACTCATTGATTATAATAAATCTGTAACTGATAGCTGCTTGTAAATGGGAAATATTTGAGAAACAATACTGCTGGACTGTTTTTAGTAAAACAAAAATCTAGCCAATGATTTTTAAACTCTAAATTATATGTTTATCTGTACCTTTGTGTATGTTAACAAAATAGCTAAGCAGATTTAAATGCGATTTTTACTGATGTATTTTTGGATTAGTTTGAGGAAAAAAAATCTTGTTTGTTGTATAGAAACCCATGTAAATATTAATTTAACTTAATTTTTTAGTATTTCTTGTCATAGCGACAATACAAATATATCATGTGTGAAAATTTCAAATGTCCAGCTTTCACGGTTCATTAGGTACTGGTGACAGACGGACATACGGACGGACAGAGGTGTCTTACTAAAAGAGTGCTTGGCCTTTGGCTACGGTATCCTAAAAATACAGGTTTGACGTACGGGTGTGGTAAATAATATACGGTAGACTTGTCTAATGTTTTGGCACAAATAGTTCGCCTTCCTTCCAGTCTCAAATAAATCTAAATAATGATAATATCATATCAGCTATCATACTAAATAATGATAAAATCTCAGATTTCTTGAAGGTAACGTATCAGGTAATGATTACGATAATTCATATCATGATAACGGGTTGCTAAACCGGTATTTCCGTGCGGACACCTCAACTTTATACCGGTAATTTGTATAGGACGGGGAAATTAGGGTGTTTTGACACCCACATTGCAATGATATATGACATTGGTTGAATTGGTTAATCATACCGGATTTATGCTGTATAACTACATTTAAAATTATCAATTTTGTATGGGACTATACAAAATCGTCAAGTTTGCATGGGAAAAAATTCAGATCGAATTTGCATCTTGCATGCCGCATCTGCATGAATCTTTTTGGCAAAAATTTAGACCAGTTGACCTTATATTATGTAAAAAAATCAAAATTTATTTATTCGACGCCGATTTACTAAAACCTTTTCGAAAGTCAATCTACGCCATTAGTTCAACAAATCGGTGAAAAGTCTTCGAAGAAAAGCGTAAAGAAACAAATGTTTACGGTAAAATGAGACAGGATTTGATTGTAGACAACAAAAAAAAATTGCTAAGGGCTGGTAAGATAAGGGTTTGTTTGTAGATTTGTTAATGGTTAGTTTATTCGTTCCTTAGTACCGAATGAACACAGAATTGTACAAATGGTGTTATGTGGTTTGTTGGTGTACTAATAGTTCTATTTATAAGTTACTTATCGTACTACCCTCTGTTGGCCCATTATTGAGCACGAGCTAACTAAACAGGGCTAGAGCATCCACCACGCTGTTCCAACGCGGATCGAGCAAAGACAACGTGCCTCCCAGAAATCGAACCCGAACCACTTTGTAAAGTCTACCAAATCCTCACAACGTATTTAACCGCTTGTTCATTACACAATACAGATTTAAGTGACTACCAATGACGCAGATAACGGACTCACGTCTAGGTCTCACCGCAACTCTACTTGTCTGCGGTTTGTAATACGGTTAATCTGTGATGTCGCCTTCATAACTGGCTTAAACCATGTGACTTAAGTCATCTGCGTGGCTTAAACTATCTGCATGGGTTAAATATCTGCAAGGCTGAAATTATATCTGCGTGGCTGAGAACGTCTTCGTGGCTTAAATATTTGCATGATCTTAATCGTCTATATGCATGGCTTAAATCATATCAACAAGGCCTGTCTATGTGGTTCAACAATCTGCGTAGCTTAAATCTGAAGTGTAGCTGAAAGCATCTGCGTTACTTATATCATATCTGCATGGCTTAAATTATCTATCTGCGTGGCTTAAACGTTCTGCGTTGCTTAAACCGTATCTATGGCTTTAACCATCCTCGTGTCCTGAACTTCTTCGCTTAAACTCTCCCGATAATATAAGGATTTGCTGAATACTGCTGACGACTCTGTAGACTCGTCGGTGACTTTTTCTGCAAATCAAATCAGTCTGTATTCGATTCAACCGCCTAGAAATTGACGTGACAAATATTTGAACTGTACCGGCCGGTTGGTCCGCGAACCTTAAGATGGATGTGACTGGATAAGATCAGAGAGAGACCGTTTTGGTACACCTTGGGAAACGCCATGGTCAGTATTAGATAAAAGCTAAAATGATGATGATGATGATGAAATATTTCATCTCTTATCATAAGCCTTATAGTGTATGTGTGTGTGTTGTTCATGACACAAGGAAAAGCCAGAGTATCAGTGTGTAAGCATGTATTTCTAAAATAAAGCGTATTGTAAAAACCCCGTTCCGTTTTAGGTCACAACAGCCTTCAGCATAAAAACTTGGCAACGAGATGTCGAAGGAAAACCGATCAATATATACATTGAGAAGCGTTGGCAGAAGTCTTCATAAAGATCGGCTTATCATTCATCGGACGACCCAAATACTAAAATATTGGAGGCGTTGCACGAACCTCAATCATCTGATATTGAAGAAACGCCAGCCTGTTGTTAGTCCAATCCCATACATCACCATAAAAAATTGAAAAGAACAGACGAACATTCCAGTAGACATCGGCAAATTAAGTTAAAGCCTTTATCGGCAAATAAAATCCTTGTTAAGCTCGTACTATTTACATACAGAAGCACTCACCCTGTCCACGAAAAACCACCTTCAGACCACACTGCAAACAATCCAAGAGTTTAAATAACACTCGCGGTTATTTATAAGTAGAACATTTAACTGAAAAAACAACTGAAAACATCGAAGTACGGACGCTTATTTTTATTCGCAACCGACACGACGACGAGGCGTTTGCGATTCTGTCACGGTACTGGTCGGTATCGAGCGAGAGACCGGCGAGTCCCCCTCCTCTGTAAACCAATTTATAATACATACGGAGACGCAGCATCCCCGATGGTAAGGGGCAGTGGAAACACGACCTTGCACCCTACACCCAAAGTTAACTTTCCTCTGTGCCCCCACTGCCGCAGAGGCAAAAACGTTGCTAGTTTTTGCAGAAACGCGAAGGGTGCGAATTGTGCGAGTTTCCGTCGATTTCCGACGTTCATAATTGAAAATCATCGGTGAATGTAAAGTGTTCGGATGTTTTATGGTGTACGGTGGCCGCTTGAAGGTACTTCAGTTTGTTGGACTAATGCGGCTTTCGGAGTAGGTGAGTGCCGGGGGGTGTTGGCACGCGTCTCTACACTTCTTTGACTTTAAGAGGTTGATTAAAGTGAAAATTATTTCAGCATACTATGTATATAGCAAAGTAGGTAGAGCTTTTATTCCATTGTTATTTGGAAAACATTATCCAGCGTGTAAGACTTACAAACACGTGTTAATGAGCTTTACCATCAAAGACTACATCGCCACTTACCATCAGGTGGAATTGTAGTCAAGCATTAACTTGTAATATGTAAAAAAAACATATCATTCTAATAATTTAAAAATTTATATTTAAATAATAAATAAGCTCAGTAAAAAATATTAACAATAGTGTACACTGGGTGCTAATTCGATTTGGAATTTTTAACATATAAAACCAAGTTCATATGGGAAAAAATCATATAGTATTTTACAGATTACATTATATGTGAGTACTTTCTGTAAGTATGACTACAGATAATAAACGAAAAATACACACGTACAATATTATTTTATAATAGTACATTATCATTTTATAGTTGAATAGTGTATTTTTCTATTCAAATTTTATACTTGTACCACACAAACTTGTCAATTTTTAATGTATAAAAATCCAAATCGAATTTGCACCCTGAATACATAAGAAAAAATTGTGTTTTACTGATCTAGTTAATAGGATACTAACTCTTAGACTTCCAAAAGAGAAAGAGAGACGGAATCCAACAGAAAGGGTTGAAAATTTAAAAATATAATTTTGAACTAAAATAACTTTAATAAAATGTACACAAATACCCCTTTCCGAAACCTGTCGTTTGAGGTAAAATGATTTTAGTTGTAAAGTGATTTCGTAACGTTCAAAGTGAAGCGAAGTTTAACCCAGTGCGGCTTCCGGGAGCCAGCAGTAACATGAAAAGGCATTTGCTACAGTAATTACTGAGACTCTTTATCGTTTAAAAGAAACTAAATTGCTACGTGCATTACATTTTCGTAAGGACTTTTCAATTTGGCTCCGAAATTCGCCATTGCTTGTTGTCAAAACTGGAGATAATGTATCTATATGTATTTGTAGCTCTAGGTGCGTGGCCGATTGTGCACGCGCGCGTATGTGTGCGTGTGTGTGTGTGTGTGTGTGTGCGAGAGTGTGCGTGTGTGCGTGCGTGTGTGTATATAGGTGCGTGCGTGTGTACGTGTGTGTGTGTGTACGTGCGTGCGTGTGTGTGTGTGTGCGTGACTGTGTTTTTCTGTTTTATGAATTAATCAACAATGTGCTGTATCAAAGTCAAACTCAAAGACACATCAATATCAAAGTTTTTTAGTGTAGTTCACATAATTAAATAATAAAAAAATAATAATAATTTGCAAGAAAACATCGTACGCACACCTGCATCAATTATTGAGGTGCGTTATTTCACACAGCGATCTCATGTGTCTCATGCTTATTACATGAAACTAAGAACTGCCCTCGCTTCGCTTCGTTACCAGTTACCCGAAAATAGTAGCTATTGTGTTCTCCTGCGGGAATGTACCAAAGCCATCCTAGGATAAAATCTATCGTATGACGATTCTAAAGTTTTACACTACAATTATCCTAAATTTTGTCTAAATCTTTCCAGTGGTCGCATGATGCTCGAATAGACACAGACAATAAATCAAAATAAAATGTTTTCATTTTCTATACCGATAACAGAGCCCTCCTGCATTCAAATTTTCAAAAAATATTTAATGTTAATTTACCCTGTTAGTTTTATTATTAGTAAGTATTTACAGCCATCGTATCAGAAAAGGTTGCCGACCCATGCTAAACTAACAGGCCAGTCAAAAACACCCACAAACTGTGAAACATTCCATACGAGTTCACGGTCCGTTAGCTGACCTATCTCGATACAAGGTAACATTAAATACTATCTGTCTGTTCGTTAGATCGATTTAACTGTCCCTGACTTACTCGTACGTGCCCCACGGTAACCGGATTGCCACCTAACTATGGTAACAAAAGGTGCTGGAGCCTGAAGCCAGCTTGCGTTGATGCCTGATCATCAACGAAGTTAAGTAGATCAGAAGATCGCTAGTGGCAAAAATTTCGTGAGCTTCTTGCTTTGGAGGGCACGTAATGTTTTTGTGCAGCCTTGCCGTTGGTCTTTGGGTAGCTTAGAAACTTCTGACGTTTGGGTTAGCCTTTGACATTGAGGCCAAATAATGGAGTACGCTCTAGGCCTCCGCGTTTATGTGGCACACAATCTCAGTTATCATTGTAACTCATAACTATCACATGGGCTCGGGTCTACACTCACAATAGCCCCCATATTGTGAGTAAAGGCCATAGTAAGCGTAGCAAGTGCAGAGTGGAAGACTTCACACTTATTCACTTCACACTTTCAGGACGTGCAGATATCCTCACGATGTTTTTCTTCACCATTACAAGTGATAATCAACATCTGCTACGCACATAATTTTGAAAATTAGAGGAGCAGGATCTGAACCCAGGAGTCCTTGATAAGACTAAAGTCCAAACCCAACACTATTCCAACAACCCAGTCTGAATTTTTAGTTTATGTCCAATCGCTCCCGAAACAGAAAATCCTAGTTGGGTATGAGTTTGTAAGGGTCAAACATGTTTCTCTGTCATAACATGATATATGATGAATGCTCGGCACCTCACTATCTATGTAAATGTGCTGTCACCGGCTCAAGCGACTTTATCCCGATGGTGACCTGCGAGCTCGACGGCTGGCTCAGACAGACGAACGCTCAGACTGAATGACGCTGCGAGTTAAGTTAGTGTACTTCACCATCAAAGACTTCGTTGCCACTTGCCATCAGGTGGGATCATAGTCAAACGCTAACTTATTCATGGTAAAATAAAGCTGCGTCAGCTTCCTTACGTTGGATCCCTAGTTCTGCTTCTCTATCTTTAAAACTGTCTTGTGGTGATATCGCATAATATGTCACATTGTTATCAAATCATCTTGAATCAGTCTATTAGAGTTTTGTATATCGTCTATTGGAAATCTGCCCTTTATCAAAGAACAATAAAAACCTAAAACTATAAATGCTTACACATCTTTATTCTTATACGCGACTAAGGGGTGTCCTGAAAGTCAGTAGCCGTGGCGATTCCCTTCTACGCCATATTCTAAGCGCGACCCATTTTCTCAAACGAAACTCAAATTTTAAACTTGTAAGCCTTGTTGTAACATAAACGACAAATAAATGTTATTCTATTCTTGTCAAACAATAGAATTGTCTGTCACGAATTACTGTGGACAGCAATTCTTTGAGGAAGCAAGTCCAACGTTCTGCTAACTGGCAACGCATTGGTAATCCCCAATTGTCTGAACCATCGGCCTATCTGAAAGCATAAAATTAATATTCATAACAGCAAAAGAATATTTCATTATGTTACGTGTTCGTTGCCTTCATATATTAATCTATGCTGATAAGCTCTGTACTCCAGGTAATTTTATACTACTTCCACTGTCAATGTCACTTTTTGACAAGCGAACGTGTCAGTGACAATCAACGGGTTTTGCAGCCATTTTAAAAAGAAGAAAGCGATAAGTGGTGAAGAAGAAGAAACATTTATTAATGTCAATATGAACAATAGTGAGATGTGATGTATGAATCTGCTTTTTTTTACATATTATAAATTAATGCTTGACTACGATCTCACCTGATGGTTAATGCCGATGTAGTCTTAGATGGTAAAGCGCATTAACTTAGAAGAAGTCTATTCACTCTTGTCTTGAACACGCCTGTATTATACTGCAGCGGAAACACAGACGGTGGCAATTTATTCCAATTCTTCGCCTAAAAAGGACTAGGCTAAGCTCAAAATCTAGATGGTTATCAATGAAGTTACGGTCCTCTTAGAGTACCGCAATAATTGCATAAGGTACACGATGCAGTTCTTCTATGTATCAACTGAAATAATCGACGACAACTAGACCCTACTGCTTTACGTGCCCTACGAAGCACGGAAGCACATACGAATAATGCCACTCACTTTTTACGCGCCTGCGCTCACTTATCATCGACACAAACTACTGTGACAGTAAAATTACAATTCTCGCTGCATTTCTGGAGGTTTCTCACACAGCACGGTGGTGAATTTTATTACAATAACAACACGGGAACAAGTCCAGATCAGATAGGCCTCGGAGAAACCTATTCGCTATCTCAGATCAGACACACGATGTTTTATTGAAATGGTGTTTTATTATGGAATCATTTTAAATTTTATTCAAGTGTAATACGAGTAGCTACGTCATTGCTCTTTATAAAATTTACTAGCTGATCCCGTAGACAATTTTCTACCGTATAAATATACTTTGTAAATTTAGGTTTTATCTGTACACGATAGCAAGACTAAAGTTATTGTTCAGGATTAAAATCCAAGGAGTATTAATAAATAAATATCTTTGGACAACTCCCACACGACCATCTGACCCCAAATTAAGCGTTAGCTTGTACTATGGTGATTAGACAACTGATAAACATACACATATATTTTTAAATACATACTTATACATATATTTACACCCAGACACAGACACACTTTTCTGTAATGAGCAGGATTGTTTGTTCTGTATGTCTGGGTGTGTAATATTAATATCTATTTAAGTATGTATTTAAAAGTATATG
>DWJZ01005833.1:0-13646 GCA_018249125.1 Asbolis capucinus
GCGAGTGTAAAAAAATATCGGAATTTAAAAAAATAAAGGGATGTTTTCGTAATATTATAGATGTTATTTTATATTTTTTATCTAAAATGCGTCGAGTGCTGATGTTTAGAAGAGTTGGCAATATGTATTTATATATGTTTTAATATCTTGGAGATCTCGCGACCTCCCGGTTGGCAAGGACGAAACAAGGACGATCTGTGACTGGCCCTGTCATTTAGTTGTATATTATTATTATATTATGTTATTTCATAAATACAACAGACCTTCACTAATGGACTTTCAATAGTAGTAACATTTTGCAGGTTCTGGCCCATTTGTACACGTAACTGTACAACATATAACGTACATTATACATTTTGATATTTTTTAAATTAAGTATTTTATTTTTGAAATGATTCGCTGAATGGTTTTATTTATACTCTTTTCATTGAAAGTTTTATCAACAAATCAACACTGACTGCCTCACTCAGCTATTAATGATAACTTTTACAATATACTTACTGCATACAATCTGTACTAATAACAGATGTAAGTAACCATTAACAACTCTGAGTGCGACAATTACACCCTTTACTATTGTACAAACATAATGGTCGAATGATAAAAACCAATGACTAACGAAAATAAATAAATAAATGTAGTAAGTACCGCCATCTGATGTCGAAACAGCCTGGAACCCTGGCCACGTCCCTAGCAAACAGAATTAGTCATTATGCCAAATGACATACAGTCTAAAATTGTGTTAAATACATGCTACAAAATAAAACGACCAGCAACATTTGCAATAAAAAAACATCCACGGAGAAAATAGTACACAGATGTTTAAAAGTTTGAATTCTGGCCACAATATATCAAACATGGCAGCAGTGGCCTTCAGGTTAGGTTTATGTCCCACTTTTATTATTTGAATAGATGGGCTATTCAAATAATAAAAGTTTGAATTAAAATTCCACAAATAAAAAATGTATTTTTTCTCTATGGATCAACAAATCCAATGTGTTTAAATTAAGAACACAAAAGTAAATATGATTTCCCGCCATTATTTTATGTACATTTTAGCAATCCTTGCAATTGCATTAAAAATGATTGAAATACATTCGATTAGTTGTTGTGCTGTCATATTTACAATAAAGTGCGTTTAAATTACACTAACTACGGTGTAATAGGGTGCAATTTTGCATAAATACAATGTGTTAAGATAACAGCTATCACATCGTTAAATATATCGGGTTATAATATTGACAGCTGTTAAATATAATATTGAAAATATAAGGTCAACACTGAATTAAAATGAACACAGAATGCTCCGGAGTCCAAGAATATAAATATGGTAGTGAAATAATAACAAAGCGATTAGTTCTAACTATAAATTAATTTAACTCATTTGCAAAACTATATGTAAAAAAATATATATTAATGTGTATTATCTGTTCAGTACACCTCACCTCCCGCAACGACGATCGTAACGAGAGAGACAACTAGTCTTACCGGTGGTGTCGACGGGGCTCCGGTGGGGGATGATGGAGTGGATGTATCTAGCGACGAAGTGGCCGAACACCGCCTTCAGGTCGGGGTTCTGCATCATCTCCACGAACTCGCGGAAGTCCAGGTATCCGGAGTTGTCCCGGTCCGCCAGCGCCATGATCTTGTCGACCACGTTGTCCGGCAAGTCGTGGTCATACTCTCGCGACTCGATGATCCCCTTCAGCTCCACGTACGATATCTTGCCATCTTTGTCTTTGTCGTACTGTTGAAAAGAGACGTAACCAAAGTTATAATGTAGTCCAGTCTAGTAGTAGAGCAGGGGATTGAGCAGACGGCTCGCCAGATGGTAACTGATCACCGGGATGAACATGAACAACACCAGACGGTCAGGAAGGCTGTCATAGACCCACACGCGCCGGGAAGACGAAGAAACAAGGGAAGCGGTACAGTGCTGGAACATCTGGGAGATTAATAACGACAACAACCGACCCCAGACACACCAACTACATACCACGGATGACAGAACACGAATGGGAACGAGGATGACTGAAGGACAAGGAAGAAGAGGAGAATTGGCTCTCAAGCTTCCAGCCGGTACATTATGAATCGATTAGCGGCTGACTCAAGCAAGAGGGTGGTAGCCATTCCGCCGGGCTTCAGAGGCACCACACCGACTTGGTACGCGGCGCCAGACACGCACTGGCCCGTTTATTTTCGGTATCGCAGTATGTCGATGACCACACTCGCCTAAACCCACATACAGTCACGCACCTGAAACCATTATCTCACACTACACATATTAGCAAATTCAGGGCTGGCACTCATGGAAATATTACTGAGTAGCATGTTACTGTCATTCTACTGTCCGACTAACATTATAAATGTTAAAGTTTGTGAATATGTTTGAACGCGATAACCAATAAACATATTAACATGAAACTTAGCACACAGATAGACTACATCCAGGAAATAAACATGAGATAGATATAACCCTGGTTTCAGGTACCTCTAGGATGGTGTGCACGGTTTATAAATGAACTAGCTTCTGTCCGCGGCACCTCATGCAAAAGAGAATACGTGATTTTCTATACTGACTCTGTGCCAAATTTCAATGCGCCATCCCAAACTCCGTATTTATACAGATGCGGTAACAGGTCTACAGTTCAATGATTTATTCCCAACTCAAAAAAGCCCAACGCGCGTAAACAAGTATTCAGTTCAAAATATATTTTATAAAGGGGAATCTTTGATTATTGATACGCCAATAACAACTTACATAACTATCAGTAATGTGTCGGTATACACATTTAGTACTAAAGAGCAATTATAGGCCTACATTACCGACTCGGAGTAAATGTAACTAATGTGTACTTTTGGCAACCCTAACAGAGATCGTTCTTCATCACGTCTACATATTTGCCACACGATTCGGTGTGAAAGCCAACAAGCCACGTGCAGTTGGTTAACTATTACTTTAGAAACATCCTATTTCAGGTATGATGTCGCCACCGACATATTTTTATGTACATATGTTCTGTTAACACGTTCGCTGCACGATCATAATACACCAACTAATATCTGGTGCGTCGTGCGGTCATGTTGACCCAAACGGAATTTATTAGGGTTGTTGTATATTAATTAGCCCTATGATTTTCATCTATTTAAAATGCTTTTTATTTACACGACTTCGATAAAAGAAGGTTGCAGTACTAAATTTGATTGTGTTTTAAAAAAATATGTTATCTCATACATTTTACTCGGTGAACCGATTTTGATGTTTTCTTAAATTCGATAGTGATTGTTTGTCATGTGGTCGCATTGAAACTTGAGTCACATTAGAGTTATCTCTGAGTATTGACAGTAAATTTCCCAGATAGATTGTACTACTTGTCGATGTTATTTGGAGTCCATTTTTCCTAATAACTTGTCACACGTTAATGTAAGCCGACGTATAGTTTTGAAATTATGACAACAATTTTGCATATTACTAGTTTTTTTTGACAGACGAATAAATTTCTTAGCTACTAAATTAGAATTAGAATAACATTAATGGGTTCACGTTGACCTCATATGATTTGGTTATTTAAAAAATAAAATTCTTTGGATATGAGTCCGAATATATAGTCGCAAGTAAATTAAGTAATCCAATGTGAGCTGTGAGATGAAAAAATACCTCCTTGGGACTGTATTGCCGATACTGTCCGCAAGAACACTCACCACACGGACTCGTTAGTGACCAGAACCTATTTTGTATGCTCTTACAAGTATAATACACCAGTTTCAGGTTTACACCAGGTTGATAATAATATGCCATTATGTTATTATATACTATAATGTACATACACCTGTGCAAAATATAATCCAGGTTTTGTATAAAAGACGAACAAACATCCATTCATCTATCCATCCATACAAACAATCGCATTTATAATATTAGATTACGTCGAAGAGTTTCAAGGGAATAGAACATTTATGAATACCCAAAAACTAAAAATATTGTTGCATAAGTCATTGTACAATTTCCTACAATAAACACGTATATACGAATTAGGTTCCGCCCGCAGCTTCGCTCGCGTCATGTTCATTATTTAATTCCGGTCCGTTCCTATAATATAAATAATCCTATATACGCAAATTGTAAAATAGTATCTGATTTCATTAATATGTATGGTTCACAATTTTGGTCATAGCGGCTTTCACATGAAAGATATATACATACATATATGCTGTCGCGGACTTTTATTTAGAACTAGTCGAGACAAACGATCTTCCGGCACATCTTTGAGTAACTACAATGGTTTAGGCAGCGTACGCCAAGATAGCTCTCAGAGGACATTTCTTTCCGATTTATTTGACATGTATCGTTAAATTATGACCAAAACTACAAAAAATCATTACAAATTGTAACCTTATGTTATTCTGATGTACAACCTATATTAATGTGAAGATTCCTCCAAACCCGTCAAGTAGTTTTTTCGTGTAAGAGTAACAAACATCCATACACCCACACTTACCAACTTTCGCTTTTATGACATCAGTAGGATTTATTGTGTAATTATATATCCGCGACTACTCACTGTATGTAATCAGCGTACATTTTTCTCAATAGCCTACACATTCCTCAATTGTGTGTGAGTCATCCATATGACTCTCCATAGAGGCAACCTATTTCAGTTGTATTGTGAATCACCAAGCGGCAGGGTCGCCCCAGTTGGCACTTGCTCTGGCGTTTATCCTCTATAACATCTGATAGAGAGTATGATGTTTGATTACAAGAACCTGCCAACCTTTTAATGATATAAGCGGGCAAATGAACAGACCATCTGGTGGTAGGTGATCACTGCCGACCCTAGACGTTGCCAATAGCAGAATGTCACTCAAATGCCTGCCAGGAAGGAAGAAAGACATGCGCGGGAGAACGATGGGAATCACAACAATGATACCAATGGACTCGAGACGGATGACAGAAGTAGAACGGGAAGGGGCGTTATTTATAAACGAGGAGAGAAAATAAGTGAAGAACCGTTTTTAAGGCTTTCAGTCGACAGATGTGTCGTTTGGGAACTGGTTGCCGTTAATGCACAGATGTGTCGTCTTGCTTGAAGAAAGTGGTAGCTAGAAAAAGATAATAAAAGTACAAATGCACAGACAAACCGACTTACGAAGAAACATTGATTTAAGTAATTTTCTTCAGATATCTTCCATGTACAGACAGCGATCAATTACTGGTTTATTATACGTAGAACGATATCAGGCGATATATCGCAGTACATAAAATGGTAAAAGAAGTGTGGTTTACTAGTGCGTGCTAACAATAGCGAGCACAGCTGGTACGAGGGTGAGTGACTGCTAGTGGCAAAAATGTCTTAAGTGCTTGCGAGCTTCTGGAGGTACATAAATCCGTAGGCTCTGGTTGTTATAGTTCGACAGGTATCTATAAGAGTGCGTCATTAAGTCATGTCCATCGACCCCGTATTCTTTACTTGGTCGATGGCTGTGGCCGAGGCATGCGGGCAGTGTAATACCTTTCAATACTGGAGTTGAAACCCCTCCACCAATCTGAATCAGAGTAGTGTTGTGGACTATACTTTAGGTCACACAACAGCAGTGATAGCCTAGTGGTCTGTAAGTTGACCTTTAATGGGAAATCCTGGGTTCAAATCCTGTGGCACACTCCTTTAAGGAAAACAGAGTGAAGTAACATGCACTCCTGACAGTTCTCTTTAGTTCTCGAAGGTGTGTGATAGCTATCCTTGGCCAGCGTGGTGGACTATTGCCTGTATTTCTCACATTGTTCTACAACAGCTGAGCCTAGTAATGCAACAGTTATCCCGCATTTCCCCATAGCAAATAGTATGTGTGTTTATCAGTTGTCTGATGACCATAGCACAAGCTACCACTTAGTTTGGGTTTGGATTGGTATGTGTGAATCGTCCAAGGACATTATTATTAATTACGTATATGTAGATTACAACATGCGGTTCAGGAACATGTCTGTTTTGTACATGTTGATAAAATTCCTTTGATATATACCTTACTACAGTTGGAGCGATGCCAGATTTAAATTGTGCAAAGCCAAAATAGAATGACAGTAGATTGATGGAAGTAGATAATGTTATGAAAGGTCTGCTAGGATATCATTTAAGTAACGGTACCCTAGTGGATTGGTGGCCATCTCTTTATCGTCATAGACATGGTAAATTGTAAAAGTACAACTGAATTTCAAGTATATAATATTACAAATTCATTAGCACTCACTTTTGAAAGAAGACAAGAACCACTCTAGAACTTGTCAAATGTATGTGTAATCCATCAGTAAACACTTGGCTATCCTAGAGGTCTATGACCTAATATATTATTTAATTTATATATGCCATACATAAACCATGAAAAAATACAACGCTTGATGCAACTGGGTGTAAATATTGGCAAGAAAAACATGTAAATGTACATAGAGACAAGTTTGGAGTCATAGCTTTATAGAGTGTCACTCACAGCTTGTTATATTATATCATTAAAAACATTACTCAAATTGGTACACCCATTTATAAAAGTTCCACAGCTACAATATTTTGTTAGTTAATAAATTGATGTTGAAAACCAATATTGTTGTAAAAATTGTATTTACAAATCTCAAATTTAGAATTAGAAAATTTGTCATTAAAAAGGCCTATTTCCACAGCACTATGACCACCAGAAAGTTTTGAACAGAATTGTAAGTTATTGCAAAAGTTGAGGAGATATAACTTTTATCTAAAGTCTAAAATGATTTTGTGGGTTTTGTGAACATTGTGCAGATTACAAGGGGGGCATTGCTTATGGCAATAATAATATTCTACTATTATTCTGAGAGGAAACACTGCCAGTATCTTGGGTACACCACAGGGGCATACCTTTTACACTTAATTTAACTAGTCTATAAATATATACTTTATCATTTTAATTATTAATGTATTCAATATTATTTCCCAGTATTAATAACGTTAAATATTAGGTATTTTTCTTCACAATTAAAATCTCGAATTTACATCGTATTTTATATGTCCTTGTAAATATTAAAGCAATAATTTAAAACGTAAAAAACTTCTCGTTTTAATATAACACAAATTATATAAAGATAATAAAATATATAATAAATTGCAGCATAAACCATAAAGATTAATTTATAACACAAATGATAGCCACAGAATAAAGAAATTTTATTGCGTGATAATCAGGAAAATAGATTTCAAATATTTGCTAAACCTCGGCTCAACTTTCACTTGTTACAGCAGGCTGGAGAACACTCAACCAGGGAAATCATTGGCACCAATTTATACATTATTTTTAAGTAAACAAGTTCAAAATTACCTTTTCAAAAATCCTTCGCCAATACAAATCTGATCTTGTAGGTGTTAAAGGCACCGATACGGTGGTTTCACGTTGCACAGACGGCATTATTCACCAAAAATAAGCACAAATTGTTGAATGAAAAATTGTTTGATTTATAATTATAACACCATCACGTTCGCAAACCGCGGCGATTATTCATGATTAACTTGTTGCGACCGGGCTATAAGGTATTGGCTCGATTATGACTTTATCTTGATTTGATTTATCCACGTTTATCTGTTATCAAAATATAACAAATAAACGAGTACAACAACGCAAGCTAGAAATATACCGTTAACAGCCATTCACAAATGACAACTGATGAACGAGCACAAACAATGGATCTAGTAAGGAGGACGTCGTACTTGAAAAATTGTTTTTGCAAAAACGAACTGTATGGCCTAGAAATAAAAGATATTTTTTATTCTTTATCCTATCTGCTAATCAAATTCGTGCCGAGAGAGATAGTCACAACCGAGACCTATGTCCTTTTCTTTCATTTTGTTTACCCGTTGCTATTTTAGCGCAAGCACTGAGGGTTTTACACAGTCAAAGGCACTCACTTTATAACTCGTCTTTAATAACGTAAATGCGACATAGCGTAAAAACAAATCGAAGACAGTGTATGTTATAGCTTATAAAGAAGGAGAATGATACAGAATTACAACATGTACAGCGCGTTACACACAGAGGGACAATAAGAAACACGAAGGAGATAGCACACATAGGATTTTCAGCGCGAGAGAATTAAGTAACCGAAATAGGTCTACAACTAGGTACTAGGTAATAACTGACGTATGTGCGTTAGCTGACGACCACGGGGAACGACGCGGCAGCCGGGCGACAGGATGACATTACAGACGGTTATTCTCGCGGCGCGTTTCCATATTACCGACGGCGGGTTGTACTTTATTTACTACGGTAATTACTTTACGGAATTGTAGGTATAGTATTAAAAAGTATATACTCGTAATAGGGTATATACCCAAGTATGCTCCATTCGCCAAAGAGGCGGAAAAGTTACAAACGATGAGGGCGGAGTGCTCAGGCGGGGTATGCATCGACAAACACTCATCGAGTGGCGCGTACTTTTGGAGGATACTTTCGGTGGTTCTTTCGGTGAATATCTGTGTCGGATTGGGCGTGAGGCAACAACTTAATGCCACCACTGTGGAGTGGACGGAGATGTCGCACAACACGCGCACGAGGCGTGCCCTGCATGGGAACCTGAGCGGTGCGTCCTGGTCGGACAGATCGGGGAGGATCTATCCCTGCTATACTCCCGGGGAAGTCTGCGTGGAAAGCTATGGTCTACTTCTACGAGACCGTAATGGTGAAGAAGGAGACAGCCGAAAAAGAAAGGTATAGTATTAAGTTTTAGGTATGTTTAATTATCAGACATGCGTGTTTATGTATATATGTGTGAATGCATCTTTGTATGTAAGTTTATATACATGCGTGTGTAAATGTGTGTGTGTGTATGAGGATAGGTCACATGATAAAAATAATATGAATATATCTAATAATTATGTTGAGTATAAATTATTTCCTGTGATCCCGGAAGGACCTATTAATTACTGTATTAGTAGTACAGTTTTCCGAATAATGAAGGAAATTTGACGTAAATGACAATGTAGTGAGGAAGGCAATTTTAGCACATTTTGAGGCGAAAGACAAATCGTCTTTTTCCGACGGTTTAGAAAAAATAATTTACAGATGAAATAAATAAAAAGAAAAAAGATACACTATTATATTTTATTTAAAACCCTTTCTTCTCCTCTTACAAAGATTATATTTTATTCCGGGAAACAGGTTAGTTCCCACGTGCTATTAGGTTAAAGTTTAGACAGAACCATTGTGACTGAAACCTCTGTACTGAAATGTGTGTAATTTAGTATGTAGCTTATATGGCGGGGATAGTTCCGGGATAGTTTTTGTCCCGAGAAAAGCTTTTACTCCCACAGGATAATTATTTAATGACCTATCTAAATAAAATGGATCATGTTTGTAACTTATATGATGGGGCCCAATCTAGAACAGTATTTATTCCGCGAAACAGTGTTGTTTCCGCGTGATAACAGGTAAACAATTTTCCGAGGGTTAAGCAAGGGTAAACTAGTCATTTATACAGACTTTATCTATATAAAGGTTCACTAGATTCTTTTACACGCGATTACTTCAACGTCGAAAACTAAAACCTGACTTGACTGACTTTTGACTTCCTTCAACGTATCAAAGCTGAAGCGCTCAGGTAAATCGTCAGCCATTATCAGGTCGGTGTAATTAAGTAGTCGTGTTAAGACATATCATACGAACTGGTTTCAACCTCGGTTTAGAGGTTGTGTCGTGGGGCCTACCGATGTCTTTTGTACGATACAGACACACAGAGTAACTTTCACTTTTATAACATTACCATAAATATAGGTAGATACATTATAATTTGTCTCAAATAATATTTAAGAACCATATTGTCACCCTATTAGAAAGAGACACACAGCATCAGTACTGCATCTCTCACTCGGCTCGTTTTTTCAATGCGTGTACACTATCTTGGTTGGGTGTTACATCCATTACACAGGAATCACAACACACAGAATACTGTCATTGTGTCACTGAATGATAACGAAAGTGACAACATACAGTAGAGAATTACAAAAATTGTTTTATTATTACTCTGTGGTTCTCTGGTTGCCATGGAAACTACTGTACTGTCAATACAAACAAAACCAGACGTGATTATGAAATGAAACAAACTTAAAGAAAACAATATATTTCTATTGTTTACAATGAATGATTTCGTAAAGTTCAATAAAGTAACCGGAGTGTATTGGTTGAAGAAACCGATAGATACGTTAAGTATTAAGTATGTTTTAACAGTACATCTTTTGTTATTCCTTAACTTGCTATTCCCAAAAAAAATACCATCTTGAAATAGGTAAAATTGGTTGGAGGAAATAAGGAGGCCCATTCAGTCTCCACTATTAGCGAGATATCATCAACAAAAGGCCTTTGCAAAGTTCCTCTTCTTTGAAATCCCCAATAATATTGATACATGCTTTTTCTCCATAAAAATGTTGTTTCCTTTAGCAGGTAATTTATGACATTTCAAATAACCTTTATGTTACAGGAAACACCCATTAATTTACTCGTTTTACTTTTCAGAATAAAAACCAAGCTACGAGATGGTATTGTTCGCCTACCCACGTTTGAGCAATATAACATACCAGATACCAGCAATCAGAAGTTAATTGAGGGTACACCTGATGTTACAACTTTGAAATGGCAGGAAAAGGTGTTTAGTCGCTATGAAATCGAAAAATACTGTAACATTCACAACTGCATAACAGACACTGAGTTGTCTTATTTTGAATTGCTGGAAAATACTCAGTGTGAAGAAAAAAAAATATTCACTTACATTCATGAAGACTTTTACCGGCCATTGCCGTGGTCATACTGTAATGAAAAAGAAAATAAAATTGTTCCATATTTGAATTCATGTTTTGGAACATTGAACCTAACAATGAATGAGAAATTTGGGAGAGTGTTCAATAATAGATCAAGCTCAGTAACTCAGCTGCTTAAAAGCAAAGAGGACACGTCTTTGCAAGCTGAGGAGTGGATGTCAATGCATATTCTGTACGACAATTCTCAATATAGAGAGTAAGTATACTATTAGCTACAATATAAACACTTGTACTATAAGTTATGGGCCAAGGATTTGAAAATATGTCCTCTTTTGTAATTTCAGTATTGATATATCTGTCTACCATTGCTTTTTTAAGTATGTAACACTAAGAGTGTAGGTATTTTTACATATTATAAGTTAATAATAAAAAAAATTGCTGTTAAAATGTTGTGTATGTTGTGTGAGTTTTAAATAGGATGATCTATTGACTCGCAGTCAAAACATTGTAGGAATCAAATATTTCCGCTTTGAATAGATGAGGGTTAGATACTGAAATTTAGTGGATAGCCGTTGATTACTGAGGCTGGTGGTCACAGGGGTCAGCTCCAATCCATGTACTGTGTTATAGTTTTCAAATTAATATTTGTCATAGCTATAGCATGCCCCCTCCATCGAGCTTCTTGGCCCTCTGAAGGTCAGAAGCTGGGTATACTAAATAGTGTAAATAATCTGAGTCCACTTCATTCCAGAGGGTCCCAAGTCTTACTACGACAGGAGTCTGTCATGCTGTCCATCTATTACAATACATCCAAAAACTATCTTATTTTATCCCCCGATGTCAATGACATATTGTTCAACCCGTACACAATAGACGGTGATGAGTATGGATTAGAGTATTCAGTGGGAATTAGTTATCGGGAAGAAAAAAATAGTGAAGAAATTCTTAACATGGTGAGACTTATTTCTTCTATAATGCCAATAGTTCTGGAGGCTTTGCTAATAATTTATGAATGTGTTTATAAGCTAGGAAGAGAAGAATTAAATTGCAATTTTGTCCCAATATGACAGTAGTCGGCAACTTTTTTTTATACGAGGGCTACAAATGTTATAAGAATATTGGTGCGCGCCACAGCTCATGTGGCGTCGTCGGAAAGATCACAAGGAACGCCATGTTGCGTCGTTTAAATGAGGTCAGTGAGGGTTGCAATGCAATGACATGCAGGCCGAATGCGGCTAACGGGTCGTGGGTTGCGGACTCCTGCAATACGACGTCACTAGTTTGTATTAATTTTACGTGATTATAAAGTGCAATCATGGTTTGCGAAATGTTGACGTCACTTGTTTCGTATTGCGCATCTGACGTATTTGGTATTTCTATATTGATAAAATCGTTGGATAAATAGTTTCAGATCAAAATAAAATGTTATTTCATTTTGGAGTCAGTATGTTTATTAACTTACTTTTTTTAACAATTCCAGCTCATAAAACTGTACAAGAAATGGGAGAAGAAGCACAGACAGTTGGTAAACTTCAACAGTCCACGTCTCGGGCAGAAACTGATAAATATTACATTTGAAATAGTGTCAGCAAAAGGATTTGAAACTGATAATATTTACATAGAGTTTCATATAAAGGTGCCTGTAAAAATGTTAGCAAATTTTTTATATCGCTTGAAATTGTGTATGTGGCCGGCTGAATACAAAAACGTGTTATATACATATAAATCGATTTGTTTGTACTTTGTAATCAATTTTCAAAAACGGCTGAACCAATATGAATGTATTTGTCACTCATGCGTTAACTTAATATTTAGTGTTTGTTGGTTCATCGGTTCACAAATTGAAAAAAAATTACAATTTAAAGTATTCCATAGACGATCTCAACTATTCTCTGACGAAATTTTACAGCAAATATATACTAAGATATTTGTATTCTAATATCTTCTTGACATTCAATTAATGTAATTACATTAGTGGTTTCGTAAAGGTTCCATTATAAATCAAAGGACCGGCGAAATAAACTCCTAAGCTGTTTGAAAATAATACATTAATTACAAATTTTTAGGGGAAAAAATTATACAGAAATAGCAAGCATTTCGTTAGCTCGCGAAGCACAGCGATCGGACACGTGGCTGGTGAGATGATGCGTAGCTCCGCGCGCCGGGTACAGATAGTAATAAAATATTAATTCAATATTAGTTCATGATTGTTTGATAGATCCCAGACAATATGATATGCAGAGGTGCCTTACATGGTAAAACACACTCCACCTCCGCGCTGAGGACTGAAGGCCTGGAACAATGGAAGTATGGGCACTCGGTGGACTTAGAAATGGAAATATCGACCGGAATAGGTATGATACTCGTCCACGTGTAACTTAGATATTATAATATTATTAATATAAGTTTGTAGGGATGGATGGATGTTTTTTATTTGTTCATTAAACAATTCCTGGATGGATCTGAATGAAGTTTGGCACAGAGATTGAGTATAGTCTGGAATATTTTCTTCATCATCAGCACGCGGGCGAAGAATTAGTAATGTGAAGCTCGACGGGAGTTTGGGAGCCAGTTCTCCTCTTTTTTCTTCCTGGCCTTTTCCCTCTTCCACATTCTCCTTACAACCTCACATCATCTTAGTAATATAAAAAAGGCATTCGTTTTTAATATCTTCGTAGCACTGTTTTACTTATATTGGTTTACAGCCGGGGAGAGCAAACCGTGGCCCGTGGGCCGCATGCGGCCGTTTGAGCATGTTAAAATTAGTTTTTTTTATGATTAGAAGGTCAAACACTGTGTCAAAGTATAAGTAGATTTGATTAAGTATAAATAATGCTAATTTATGTGCGGCCCGCTAGCTGAAATCAAATTTAGAATTGGCGCTTT
>DWJZ01005834.1:0-13645 GCA_018249125.1 Asbolis capucinus
TTTTATACTATATTTGAATCCGATACGAGTACAACATTTAATTATTACATAAAAGCCGGGGCTCACCGGGAATCAATTTTTATACTATATTTGAATCTGATACGAGTACAACATTTAATTATTACATAAAAGCCGGGGCTCACCGGGAATCAATTTTTATACTATATTTGAATCCGATACGAGTACAACATTTAATTATTACATAAAAGCCGGGGCTCACCGGGAATCAATATTTATAATATAAGTAATACGAGTATAATAATAAGTTAATTCTGTCTATATGTTATCTTTTCCACCTAAACTACTGAACCGATTTTGTTGAAACTTGGTACAAAGGTAGAATAGACCCTGAGAAAAAACATTTACTTTTTTTAGCGAAAGCTTGAAGTTGAAAAAGGGGATAACATTCGTTCATTATCGAAGATATAAACGTAACACTTCGTATTCTTAGAATTGGTGTTGATTGTCGGGGGGTGAAGAGGGGGTGAAGAGGAGGGTTGTACCATGAGGACGCGGTCGCCGGATCATGCTGATAAAACATATAATACCATACAATACAACCTCTAGTTGCCTGATAACGATTGATTTAGTTAACGGGCTCCGACCTTCAATAGGCTATCGAGCACCGCCCACTCCTCGTCATGGAACAAGTCTGGAATATACTTTAACACGCTGCTCCTGTGCTAACTACACTACTATAATCATGTAATCCATACTAAGAATTAACTCAAAAATATCTATAAAAAAATTGTTATAATATATAAAGATAATAAAATGATGAACCGGCGGGCGCTCGGGCACTCGGGTGGCGGGGCGCGTGGTAAGCGAAGTGCGGGGCATATGGCAATGTATTAAATTAACCGTGTCATACATCAGGAAGTAATTCACATATAGCATAGGGCAACATTTTGGCCACCACCACCACGACCATGCGCACAAACGCGCGGGCAAAAGCGCGTGTTCAGTCAATCAGATACAGCAGCATACCTATAGTCGTTTCCCTGATATTGTAACCTTCCTCCCGCACATCAAACGCCGCACTCTAATACGAATAGGTGGTTATACCTACTTTGATATGAATCGATAGCGCCACCTATGATGAAGAAATAAAAAAGGTATTATATTTCTAGCGCTACATGTTGTACCCGGAGAACAGCAGATGGCACCACTATAGTATACAAGCACCAACAAAATATATCGCACACCTATTACTACAATGTATTATTTCGAAAAATTACTTTTATCAGCATGGACGAAAAGTTGTTATCTCATGTAACATCAATCTTATTGCGAATGTCTTTAATGTTACATGTTAACAATTTAATCCGTATAGTCCTTTTATTTTTCAGTTGACTTAAAACCTTATAATAAAGTATAAAAGTTGATATTTTTACCTAATTCAATGTTGAAGAGTGGCTAAAGACAAAAACAAAGATCATTCCAAATTATTTATCTTTTATTGAATACTTAAGAAACAAAACACTATTATTCTACCCTATTTTATTCAAGGTTCTTTATTGAATAAAGATTCAATTTTTATTTTTATGAATATATTATTAAAAATGTAATGAAACCAGGAATTTAGCTAAAATCTGGCGTATATTTTTAATGTAATGTTGAACTCCTCATCAAAGATCCTACTGAAAGTTGAAGCTGTGGCAGGAGCTAAGTTATTTTGTTCACGAAGGGCTTTATAACCTCGATATAAGTCTGCCAAACATTTATCATTTGAAATAAACTCAATAATGAGCCTCTGTTACTGTACTGTACATTACATTTTACGATATCTATCGCACAATTATTTATTTTAGGGTCAATATCGCGTTGTTTACCATGCCATGCTTTCCGCGTGCGTCACCTTCTATAACACCACTTTCTGTTTCCTTCAAAAAGGTCGTGTTAACATACCTATCACAAATATTCAAGGTAGCTTTAAAAAACTATTTGCATACCCTTATTCAATTATTACCTCTTTTAAAATAATAAGCCGAATTTAAAGCCCTCAATTTTTGTGAAGTAATGTATCTATATTTCTGCTTAAATCGCCCAGCTTCCAAAAGTTAACGAAAATCTCTTCTCTGGCTTTCTCGTCTATATTATATTTACATTTCAGGCTGCATTTGTCTCCACAAGGCGGTTGAATTTGACGCGCAGCTACAACTCTTGCAGGTGTTTTCGAAGAAACACGCTTTTCCCGTATTCTGCAGAGTCTTAGCGATCTGGGACTTCCAGCTTTTAGGGTTTCGTTTTCTCTTTTTACTTAACCTGCGCTCGTTCGCTGATGGATCGGCGCTAGTATTAGAAGACATCGCGGGTGCGTATATTGGAGACATGTTTGATTCATCTTGAGTATTCGTTGTGTGTGTGTGAGGTGAAGGGCCTTCATCATCAGATGAGCTGTTTGGGCTTGACGACGAGGAAGAAGTAGATACTCTTCTCGGGATTACAGGAGGCTAAGATTTTTTTAAAGAAGGTATTGAAAAGGAAGGATCTGCATCCGAATCACCAATGAACTCTTCTACATCGCTCTGTGCGGATACAATAGGCAAGGTTACCTCATTGTTCGATATGGCAAAGACCGACGCTGCCACCGATGCTAATGTTTATACAATAGGCAAGGTTACCTCATTGTTCGATATGGCAAAGACCGACGCTGCCACCGATGCTGATGTTTATACAATAGGCAAGGTTACCTCATTGTTCGATATGGCAAAGACCGACGCTGCCAGCGCTGCTGATGTTTGTTCAACTGATTGTTCATGTTCTACTTTTTTTAATCATAATTTTCCATATTATTATCAGACAGTTTGGTTTCTCCGGAGATTGCTCCGATTGCCTGTTGAAGCAACAGAAGACCGCGGCCCCTCAACATCTTATAAAAAACAAGACCATAATATTACACTTACCCAACAATACTGAATTATTAAAAAAAACAACATAAAGCTTCTTTTCTATAGAAAAAATGTTGATTTGAAATAAAATTATTTTAATTTATGACATTAGTAACAATAACAATATAACAAAATTAAATACTACGCTTTCCAACATAATTAGGACATCATTTGTATCTGCCGTCAACAGTGCTTCATTTATAAATTTTCATCTCTTTCGACGGACTCTGAAATATTTTGGAATAATACAAAAAAGCTAACATACCTTGCCAACGGTATTGCAGTATTTCAAAATAGTATCAAACAATGCACAGTTATGCACAGTTATGTACCGTCTCCAACATCGAATTAAATCTAAATTATTCGAAGTCATTTCCGTACTACGTTCAAAAACACGGGATTGTAACGACATAATACAGTGTAACGCAAAGAATCTGCATGGTGCTACCGGTGCTACCGGTGCGGACAAGTCGCAACTCGTATTACTTTCATATTCGCGGTATGCCCCTGCTGCGGCTGCTGCGTGTCGGCACCAACTAATAGTTAGTTTTGTGGATAGAAATACGCCGCTCTTAGCGGCAGATGCGGAAAATGTGGTCCCATTTTATTTTAAGTGACATCTGGCGAGCAGTTTTAGAGTTATTCATTCTTTAATATATTTGTTCAATACCTTATAACTTTTTATTGGGTGTACCGATTTTTTATGATAAGGGTAGTATTTGTACTGTAGGTTCGGGTACTTTAAGTGACATCTGGCGAGTGGTTTATGAGTTATTAACATTGTTCTTGGTTTTCGTAATATTCGTTATTAACTTTTCATTGAGTATACCGATTCTTTTTTTTATTCAAAAGCTTGTAGCATAAGTTGATGTTATTTTGAGCGATTTCATATACATATTTAAGTGTGACGTTTAATAAGGCGTATTTAATTGGTTGCGACTACGTTAACAATGCTTTTGCCTATTGAATTATGTAAAAAAGTCAATTTTGGGATTGTTCGCATTAATACAGTGTAGTAATGGACTGGGTGCGCGGTGCAACACCGGCACGTGTGGGCTCCCACTCGTGTGCCCAGGGTTATCATTTATCTAAACTTTTTCCAAAGAATCCTCGCAAAGACATTTGTGTTCTATTTCCTATAATTTCAGAGCCTTTTAAGTGATAGACAAATATACAAACAAACAAACATTCATTAATTTTGAAATATCGATTTTAGGTAATTAGAATAATGAAAGTATACATTGACTGAGACAACTACAATTAGTGACACTGCTTGTGACTGTAATTCAGATATCTGAGTCAATTTCATTTTGCCACGTTAGACTACATTCGGCCACGAAGCAACGCACGCGTACGGATTGGTTTAAGCTTACTGGTAATGGTGGCCTGCTTCCTGAAGCAGTGCTGACTGTCAAAAGACGTGGTGCCAGGGTTGTCGTCCGGCAGCGAGCACCACAAGCATAACCAGCTTGGCACATGCGACGAGACAAACCACTGTAAATAGCTACTAAACACAACCGGTGGTCGACAACCTAAACATTGGAGGAGTGTCACCGGAAACAGCACAGCACAGTGCCCGCACACCTGCTAATGTCGCACAGGACCTTGTTCATGTCACTATTACACTTGTTTATATTTCATGTATCATTTGAACCCATCACGGCTCATTATTGAGCACGGGTCTGTTCTCTAAATGAGAAGGTTAAGGCCATAGTCCACCACGCTGGCCAAGTGGGGATTGACAGACTTCGCACACCATTGAGTTGTGCCAACTCCCCGGCTGCAGGTTTTCTCACGATGTTTTCCTTCACAGTTATAGCGATTGACATTTATTTGCCTAAGTCGCATATAATTCCGAAAAATCAGAAGTGCGCACCCTGGGATTCGAACCTGGATCCCCTGAATAGGAGACCGAATTCTTAACCATTAGGTTATCACCGCCCCTTAATGTTTAATATAATATATACAATATACAACCTTCCCCTTGCTCCTACATATCGCATGTCCCTTCCAATTATTTAATGTAATTGAATATTAAGTGTTATACTGTTACACGACACTGGCCAGAACTACACGACTGAAAACCAGTGAGCAATATACATATATAACAGCCCCCAGGTTCTAAATTAAAGATTTATTTATTTATTTAAAATTGCACCAATAAAGTATACACTATTCCTCAATATTCGCACCACATGCATAAAATATAGTAAAAGTGTTACTTAAATTATTGGCGCAAATAACATGGTCAGAATATTACCGCGTACATTATATTAAATTACCAAATACAAATTAATAACTTTGAATCTGAATGCATTAAATCGTCAATGAGAATACAAATACTATTGAAATTGAAAATAATTTAAAGTAAAATACAAAATAAATATTACAATTACATTAAATAACAATATCTATAATATTTCATTGCTACTATAAAAATAAAAATTATCACTAAATATTATCATCGATGGGAATACAATTGCAATACGAATTAGATTTAGAATATTTTATTAAGAGGGTTTAAACAGTACATCTTTAACGTATTTTTATAATATTTTATACTTAAGACTAGAAATTATACATTATATTTTTATCTCCTATTACTTGACTTACATTTTGTATAAAGTTATTTTTGGAGTTTGAGAAAATGTCAAGATGACCTAGAATTGTTTTAGACGTGTCTACAGTAAAAGGAGGTTTCATAAGTGTTTGTTGCTATTTAGGCTGCTATTTATTTATTTATTTAGAATATTGATTTTAGACAATAGATGGGGGTATCCAAAATTCCATTTATTAATTTATACAGGAACATGATGTCCACAAGTAGTCTACGATGCCGAAGTGATTTAACATTAAAATGTAATAGACGAACATTGTAGGTACTGAGACTAAGACCTATGTTACATCTGTAGGTGAAATGTCACAAAAAACGCTTTTGAACACTCTTCAAACGTTTTATGTATACAGAGTAGTATGGGTTTCAAACAGTGTTGCAATACTCAAGAATGCTCCGTACAAAGCAGGAAAAGATCGTAATTTTAGTTTTAAGGTTCTTAAAATCTTTGCAGATGCGAAAAATGAATCCTGACATCCTGAAGACCTTAGTGGCATTATTGTCGGTGTGTAGGTTAAAACGCAATTTACTGTCTAAAATAACTCCTGAGTCGCGAATATGGCTTACCTCGTTTAGTGGCTCCTGATTTATGTGATACACTTTGTTCGGTGTCTTTTTTTTCCCTGTTGAACCGAACTACGTGGTATTAACTAGGGTTTAGGTTCATACCGTTAGATCTACACCACGATACCAAATTGCACAGATCACTTTGCAGTAACGCTGCATCCTCAGATGAGCTAACAACTCTATAAATTTTTAAATCATCGGCGAACATTAGGAATTTGGATTTTTTAATGCATCTTTCGATGTCACTGATGAAAATGTTGAAGAAAATAGGTCCCAAATGAGACCCTTGAGGCACTCCAGATATAGCCCTGAACTCCTTGGACTTACACCCACCAGCTACAACTATGGACAGTCTGTCTGACAAGTATGAATTTACCATTTTAAACGCATCATTTTAAAAGCATACCGGCTATTCCAAAGGAAGAGAGTTTGTGGAGCAGCATTTCGTGGGTTACCCTATCGAAAGCCTTGTTAAAATCGGTATATATTGTATATATTTATATCGGTATATATCAGAATCGTATGATCGCCTACGATCAACCCCTGCAGCAAGGTCCTCGACAAAGAAAACCAAGTTGTTCAAGGTTGAGCGAGCTTTAATGAAACCATGTTGTTCAGGTGTGATAAAATGCTGAAATTGACTTGAAATTATTGGGCACAAAAGAGAATCAAACTTTTTCACGAAGGTGGGAAGTATATAGTATATAGGCCTATATTTGTTTACTCCCGTTGTGTCGCCGCTCTTGAATAATGCAATACCAGGACGCTTTCCCAAGCTGTTGGGAATATACCTGAAGTAAAAAATTTATTGATAATGACACATAGTGGTAGTGCTAGTGCTCCAGCGCATTTTTTCGCGAAAATGGAAGGAATCCCATCGGAGCCCGCGCCCTTAATAGGACATCAACAGCGTCACCTGCTGACCACAGACACACCAACAACACACAGAGAACAATGGGAATCAATTAATGATCATCAGCATCATTATCATTACAACCTATAATTGTTCCACTACTGGGCTCCACCACGCTGATCAAATGTGGATTGGTTTAATTCATACACCTTTGAGAACTTTATGGATGTCTTTTAGAAGTACAGATTTCCTTAAGATGTTT
This sequence comes from Asbolis capucinus, assembly GCA_018249125.1. Lineage (NCBI taxonomy): Eukaryota > Metazoa > Arthropoda > Insecta > Lepidoptera > Hesperiidae > Asbolis > Asbolis capucinus. The sequence goes on from DWJZ01005834.1 coordinate 7,188, forward strand.
TCTGTCACCATGCCAAGTGACATAACTTTGAAATTAACAGGTGCGCCGCAGGGTGTGAACCCCGGACCTCCCGTCCGAGAGGGCAACGCTCAAACCACTAGGCAGCCACTAGGCACTGCATATGCAATAAATGTCTCAGATGAACTCACACACAGCAATCTGACGCCCGGAGACGACGACGGTCTGACGGCTGTCAGCGTGGGATTGGGGTTAGTATTACCTATTATTGTATGAAACACGCGGCACACCTCTCTTTATATTATTATAAGCGTGGAAAAATGATAACAATAATTAAACAAAACTCATTAAGAACATATTAATAAATAAAGTCATTACGTCCAGGGTACAATGTACAGGGTGAGCTGTGTGTCGCTCTGCGGAATGTTATATATTACTGGAGTGTTCCTGTTTTGTTGTTAGAAACAACATTTTTATATGCATTTATTCAATTATATAGAATTGAACCAAATATAATCCTGTCAGATGAAATAGCCTTAGGAATGGCTCGAAACATCTTCTTCTCTTTGTTTCAATGTTAAATTAACTATTTTCTATAATATATAGAATATAATCTAGACTAGATCTGACAGTTGATAAACAAGGATCTATTATAGTTATACATATTGCATAAATATATAATATGTTATTCTATGTTCTTAGAGTTATTCCTCATTCTGAAAAAAAACTGTAATAAAAATTCAGTTGTTGCCACACTAAAATATAAAACAAAGTGCAAAAAAATAATAATACTAAAACTAATTAATGGGCAGTAGGAATGAGCAAAACTGAGCCACCTCGGACACGGAGTCATTCTTCATCAAAACAGACCACTAAAACATGAGCAGTCCGACCAGGTTGAAGACAATGTTCTAACATGAATGCGAACATGGCTGGCGGAATTTCATTTGATCGGAGTGTGGAAACGGGAAATATACTCAACACTGGGATTCTGGTTCCAGAAAGAGAACACGAAAGTTTTAGGTCCATTCGTACTCGTATTATGTTTCGTTTACATCGTGTTTAACTACATTCTCTCTTTGAGACCGTAAGTCAAAACACTCGACAATTCAATACGCTTGTTCCTAACCTATGCAACTGACTTAAACACAAAATTGAGTAGCTAAAATTTTCTTCCTTCGTCCGGCAGACGATCTACATAATTCGTTATAATGCAGTACGCCGGTGTAGGAGGAAGGGCACTTTTGGAATCTCACATAATTGACTTCTACAGATACGCGTTAATTACAGTAACGCCCTGTTTTCTGTTACTGAAACTAGTTCCACAGGGACCAGCAACACGCCGATCCCTCGAGGGCCGCGCCGCTATAATGGATTACAAAAAGCCGAGCCCAAATCCATAGCGACAGACATCACTTCACATTAGTTTCCCAGTCCAGTGATCGCTGCTCAGCATGGAACAACTGTCGAGGTACGAAACATACATTAAAATAGTACTTTGTCAGTTATATTTATGAGTGTATTAGAACGTCGTAGGATATTTATCCATCCATCCTTAACACGGTAGTACCACTCCAAGACGATTTATATAGCTGGATACATTAATACGGCATTAATATAATATCGTTTTAGATCTGACAGCAAGGAACATGTTCGTAAAGGCGCTGTGCACTACTCAGCCAAAAGAAAAAATACTTCATGTTTTTGTCCCAAAAATGCAAAACTAAATCTGCTGAAAGATTATTTAATTGATTATACTGAACATTCTACTCTTCATGGACTTAAATACATCGGGGAAAGAAAAACGACGTACTTCGAGAAGTGAGTAGAAAATAATACAATTTGAAATGTGTCTTTAACACTTTTTTACGATTCTAAACACAAATTTTTCGATATTTTCCAATTCTACTTTTGGTAATTTGGTACTGTGTGAGCCCACGTACCCTCATAACAAAGCCCTGGTTGTAATTTTGATAAGGGTAATAAAGATATTCAAGATTACTCTGGCAAATCCCAGAGCTTGCCGCTGTTCGAGGTCAATTGACAATACGACTATTAAAAAATGTATTTTAATGTAGAATAACTGAATGCTTAACATCAATCCCACCCGATGGTAATTAGCGAAATATAACTGTCCCACTACTGGGCTCGGGTCTCTAATCACAATGTGAGGGGTACAAGCCGTAGTCCACCACGTTGGCCTCGTGCGGATTTGTGGACACATCTTAGAGAACTTTATGCAGAATTCTTGTTTATGGAGAACGAGGTTTTCCTTCACCGCAGCAGGTGATAATCAACTTCTGATATGCACACAACTTTGAAAATTTGAGGGGCCGCAGGACTTGAACCCAGCACCTCCCGATTGGGAAACCGACGTTAATAACATATAAATATTTGTACATTCGCTTGGAAGGCCTCTCTCATCACCTTTACTTATGCACTTACAGTAACATCATAATATGTGTTGAATTGAAGTTGGTTTAAGATAGTGTTACAGCAACGGGTTGAGGATAGGAAAAAAGTAAGGCCGGTTTGAGTAGATGGTCTCTTTATTTAAAAAATTTCGAGATAACCACGGGCGCAAATAACATATCCGTGTGCGTAATAAACAAAGGTGCGTCACTCGGGCCACCGCAGGTAAAAACACTGTTATTATTATTAATCATCTTTAAATGAAATTATGTATTATACAATTTTGTAAACCTTATTAACCGCACCAACCACCAACCGCATTTTTGTAATGGACGGTCACTCGGGATTTACTGTGTTCCTAAAAACGATGTCTGTGAGGAATGAGATAACACCAAAAATGCAACAAATTTCTTTAATTTGCGGTGATGGTGCACATGAAAGTACAGTAAGGTCAATAAAGACGTGTTTTTTTAAGAAACTTCATACTTTTGGCGCCAATTGGATTTTTCTTTCAGTATTTTTTGGAGCGGCCGATAGCTATACTATTTGACCCTCCAAGATAATCCATTAATTCTGGGACAGCCTGTATATAGGAGATCGATTAAATAATTTCAGAATATTATTACTGCACCTCGACCGCAGCGGGAGTAATACATAGGATCAAAGTCAGACATATTAATGGTCGATTTTTTTCTGTATCCCTCGGTCATGATCCCAATTTTTATTTTGAGTGCCAAAGGATCTCTGCCAATGTTCTATTGAATCACAAATATGTTAGGACTCCTTGATTTTCAGCAGTCGCCTACATGTATGTACATATACTATGTATACTCGTATAACCCAAGAACGGTTGAACCAATATGAACGTTTTTTGTGTTTTTGGTTTTGTAATCGTACGGGAGAGGATACCATTTAATAAAATATGGTATTTATTAATAAAAAAAACATTATATATACATTATTTTCCCATACAAATCACAACAAAAAGTTCATAATGTCAAATAGAATTTGTTCACAAACTATACTCGGCACAAATTCGATCTGGAATCTTTTTCACACAAAAGTGACACGTTAGTATGGAATAAATTCCGGATCGAATGTGCACCGAGTATAGATATCGGACGAGGATGGAACATATGGTCGGGTCCTGCTCCAGTATATCATGGGTGTCTTCAAGACAAGAGTGAATAGGCTTCTCCTAACTTATCGAACACTTTATCGCCTCTTACCATCAGGTGGGATTATCGTCAAGCATTTACTTATAGTAGGTAACATAATATGCTCATTCGATTGTTTGACAATTTGTATAACTTCATTTTATTAGTATTTCAGTTTGTTAACAATTACTCATTCATGAAGCTGCATCAATATTCATAAAAAAGTTTTCTGAACATTATTATTATTTATTAGTATCTTTCTAAAAAACTGCCTGAATGCATCATTAATAGGTATTTGATTTGACAGTAGACAAATAAGAATATGTCGTCGCCAGAGAAGAGAGTTTCTCTGTCGACGGTCAAATCTATGAAAGTATCATAGATTTAATTTAGTAATACTCATCTTGTCAACCCATGACGGCCCACTATTGAGCACGGGTCTAGCGAGTCATATTTAAATGCTTAAAACGCATATAAATCCGAAAAGTCAGAAGTATGCGCCCGGTTTCCCGCGTAAGAATTCGAATACCACTGGGCTGTCACCGATTCTTAATATATGTACATATTCTGTACTACGTCTATGGAAATTACGCATCCGTGAAGAAACTTTTACTGGGAGTTTATAATGGACGTAGGACCCAACCTGGAGAGTGTACTCGCATCAAAAAAACGAGCTGAGTGAGATATGCAGTACCGATGCTGTGTGTCCTTTTCTAACAGGGTGACAATATGATTTTTGAATATAATGTGAGACAAATTTTAATGTATCTACCTATATTTATAGTAATGTTATAAAAGTGAAAGTAACTCTGTGTTTCTGTATCGTACAAAGGGCATCAGTGGGATTCGCGACACAAACTCTAAAACGGGTTTGGAAGTGGTTGGTATGATATTTTTTTTACATATAAATTAATACAATCTGACCTGGTTTTAAGCGGTGATGTAGTCGTTGATGGTAAAGCGCATTACCTTAGAAGGAGCCTATTCACTCTTGTCTTGAACACAACTCTACTATAATCATATAATTGTATATTTATATTACACCCATTGTAAGATTCACTTGGACAAGTATAAATGGAACAGTTTTTTACCATATTAACCGCTGAATTATCAAGTAACTTTTTTTAAAACACGTCTATCTGACATAATTATTTTCCGCCATGACGCTTTTGTAATGACCGTAGTCAAAAATAGAGTAAAAATAATATTAACTGCCAAGGAATTGTATAACGAAATTTATGTTATATTATAAATAACTAACTGTTTGTCTGTGCGTACGTGCGTGGTTATCTCAGAAATGACTAATCCAATTTTAGAACACGTTTATAATTCGATGTACATACACACACATACACAAGCCAACATTTTAATTAACAATTCTGTAGCTTATCGAAGAAACAAATTCCGGGGAACTTCTAATTGAATGTAGGTGTGTTTTGTACTGTTGTTGCACTGCTGACGCTATTTCCAGGATATTTTGGAGTATAATGTTCACATGTTCCGGCGTCCTGTGCGCGGTCCTCATCCACAAGATATTAGTCAAATGGAATGAAAGCCCCGTGCTTGTCACCTTCGCTGAAAAAACAACTCCGGTTTGGCAAGTTAGTTATAATATAGTTAAATGTAATGTGTTTCATAAATTATAATATACGAGTAAAAGCAGGTAATCGTTTTTGTGGTGAAAGCAGGTTTATTTTACCTCAGTAACGTTTTGTGCTGGCACGAGTGCAAGCCGCAGGGTGCTGGCGAGTTACCGCGGCGCGGCTAGTGACTTGCTGGAGCCACCGTCTAGCTCGTTGTGTTCCCTTCTGTAGGCTGCCAGCACACAACGCCCCAGTGTTTCTGCTGGTCGCCCGTCGTGACGCTCGTTTGTTGGCTAATAGCCTGTCAATACAGCGACTCGTATGTTACAGATTCCGTATCCGGCAGTGACTGTCTGCAGTGAAACTAAAGCGTGGCCATCCAAATTCAACTTTACTAAGTATTACCATCTCTATGAAAATGATACTGCGAGAGAGAATCTTACACAGAAAGAGTAAGACATATATCATAATTATAATTATTGGGCGTCCCACCCGCGCTTCCCACACTACTCTTACATACACTACTGCTACATTATCATCCCACTACTGGTCTCACGTTAAAAACTGATTAAGTACACAGTTATTGTCATATTGGCGTACCCGGAGTGTACCCGGTTGTACCGTGCTTGCAGGCGTTATTACCTCAAAGGGCTCAAATACTAAAGCGTTTATTTCTTTAACTAAATTCAAAATACAAAATTTTTGTTCGTACAGACTCGAACGGTGCTGTTTGATCAGACTTTACCAGAACTGAAACTAGTACGGAAACTAGGTTCAACCGAGTACAGTCCAGGTACAAACAGGAAATAAATTCATTCAAATGAGCGAAATTTGTGGGTCGGGACTTGAGCATCAGCGCATCGGGGCGTCGCGCCGGTGCTTGCGTGTCGCCGCCAGCGCCAGAAACAACCTCGTTGTTAATATAGTTACAGAAGCCTTGTTGTTTACGCGCAAGTTGTTACATTACATTATCATTACATCTAACTAGAAAGTAGTGATGAGTTGGGGCGTCGGGTGCGTTCCCAGGCTCGATTCCGGTAAGCGTCATAGGATATCTTACCTACACGAGCCAGGCTTCTATTGAAATGATATGCTATCCAGTGGCTACTATAACAGGGAGCAACTTGTTATTTGTGTACGAAGTAAATTTTTAGTTTTCTCGTTTTTTGCTGATTTTTAGCCCCAGTTTTTGGTATTACGAAAATGCGTATTTAGGATTTACCAACAACAGAACGAGACGTAATTTAATTTTTTAATTTAGATGTCGACGAACTACTGTGGGTACACCATGCGAGTTCTTCCACCCCCCACGCACACTCCGCGCCCCCTCGCTCCCCCCTCGCTCCCC